>MWSQ01005716.1:0-47471 GCA_002116395.1 Ramularia endophylla | reverse complement strand
GGTGCGTACCTTGTCCGTCTCGGACAACGTGCCATCCAGATTGAAGGCCAGCCGATCATTCTCACTGGCGCTCCTGCCATCAACAAGCTCCTGGGTCGTGAGGTTTACACCTCCAATTTGCAACTTGGTGGTACTCAGATCATGTACAAGAACGGTGTCTCTCACCAGACTGCCAACGACGACTTTGAGGGTGTCTCCAAGATTGTCCGCTGGTTGTCGTTTGTTCCTGAGAAGAAGGGTGCACCAGTACCGATCGCTCCTTCTGCCGATTCCTGGGACCGTGAGATCACTTTCTTCCCTCCTCAGAAGGCTCCTTACGATGTCAGGCATCTCATCGCTGGTCAGCACACCGACGAGGGCTTCAAGTCCGGTCTGTTCGACAAGGACTCCTTCGAGGAGACCCTCGGCGGTTGGGCACGCACCGTGGTCGTTGGTCGTGCTCGTCTCGGCGGTATCCCAGTCGGTGTCATCAGTGTAGAGACTCGCTCTGTTGAGAACATCTCGCCCGCTGACCCTGCTAACCCTGACTCGATGGAGTTGATCGTCAACGAGGCCGGCGGTGTGTGGTACCCCAACAGTGCTTTCAAGACAGCCCAGGCCATTCGTGACTTCAACAATGGCGAGCAGCTTCCTCTCATGATCCTCGCCAACTGGAGAGGTTTCTCTGGTGGACAGCGTGACATGTACAACGAGGTCCTCAAGTATGGATCATATATTGTCGATGCGCTTGTGAAGTACGAGCAGCCTGTGTTTGTGTACATTCCGCCATTCGGCGAGCTTCGTGGTGGTTCATGGGTGAGTTCCTATTTCATTATAGCGATATACACATTTGCTAACTTCTTTAGGTCGTGGTTGATCCTACCATCAACCCTCACTTCATGGAAATGTACGCCGACGAGGATGCCCGCGGTGGTGTGCTCGAGCCAGAGGGTATCGTTGGTATCAAGTACCGCAAGGAACGCCAGCTCGAAACCATGGCTCGCCTGGATCAAGCCTACGGCGACCTCAAGCGCCGGTCACTCGAGAAGGGTCTCTCCGCTCAGGAACAGAACGAGATCAAGTCACAGATGACCGAGCGCGAGAACCTACTCCTCCCAGTCTATCTCCAGATCTCACTCCAGTACGCAGACCTGCACGATCGCGCTGGCCGCATGCAAGCCAAGGACACCATCCGCATGCCACTCAAGTGGTCAAACGCACGCCGCTTCTTCTACTGGCGTCTGCGCCGCCGTCTCAACGAGGAGCACGTCCTCAAGCGCCTCGCGACCTCGCAGTCCAAAGAGCTCGTCAGCCGAAGCGCAAACCTCAAGACTTTGGAGTCTTGGTCTGCGCTGCCTCAATACAGCACCGACGACAAGGCTGTTGCTGTCTGGTTTGAGGAGAACCGCAAGGTTATCTCCGACAAGATCGATGCTGTCAAGACTGATGCCATTGCTTACGATGTTGCTGCTCTCATGAGGAGTCACAAGAGTGGTGGACTCAAGGGTGTTGCCCAAGTTTTGAGCATGTTGCCTGTTGAAGAGAAAGAAGAGGTACTCAAGTGGTTGCACAGTGCGTAAAGGGATCTTTTTGGATATATGTGTGCGTTCTCTGCATCTGACTTGGTGGCGCGTTCCTTTTTGGT
Organism: Ramularia endophylla; assembly: GCA_002116395.1. Taxonomy (NCBI): domain Eukaryota; kingdom Fungi; phylum Ascomycota; class Dothideomycetes; order Mycosphaerellales; family Mycosphaerellaceae; genus Ramularia; species Ramularia endophylla. Next base: position 45,847 of record MWSQ01005716.1, on the reverse strand, counting down.
ATGGGTTTTGGTTGCATCTGTACCAATTATCACGGCCGCCATTGGGAGTTGCTTTTGTTCAGCGGAAGAAGTCACTGCACAGGGCGTCGGTTTGTGGTTTAGTTTGTGAGATGTGAATTGTATACAGAGTATATTATTGTTCTGTTATCCTACTGCTGACGTGCATGCAGTCTTTCCCTCGCTCTATGCGTTCGTTGCTCCTACGAAGGCAAGCCACGTCCTACAGAGCCGCATGCCATTTGGCCCCTTATCCACCTCACCCGTGAGCTATGAGTTCGGTCTCTGCCGGCTATGGTCAGCTTTTGAGCGGGGCAATTTTCATCTTACAATGGTCTTCATTATTCCAGCTTGTGCTTTCACAAACACGGTTCATATGGCATAAAGGATTCACCTAACCCACTACCAGTAATCAATTTGACACATGGCATCCTCCAAGCGAAGGCTGAATGATCTGACCAACCAAATAGGCAGCACGCGAGAGGTAAGCTCCTATATTGGTCATCAAGCAGGGCATACATACCCATATATATAGCCACATGCTTCTGTCTCTATCCTGCTCAGAAGCTACTCAGAAGCTAAATCTCTCCAGTCTCGAACGTCCACCATGGCAGCAAAACTAGAAGAAGCTCTGGCCCAAGCAGTCACAGATGGGAAGATACCTCACGCTATTGTGTATGCTACAAACAAGGACGGAAGTCAACAGTATCACCACGCAACAGGTTTCCAGCATTATGGTGTGAACGACGAGCCAATCCAAGAGGATGCCATGTTGATGCTGGCTTCTCAGAGCAAACTTCTCACCAGCATTGCAGCGCTACAAATCGTCGAAAAAGGACTGATTGGACTCGACGAGGATGTATGCCCTCATCTTCCTGAACTGGCAAAGCAGCCTATACTACAAGGCTTCGACGACGAGGATAAGCCCAAGCTGAAGGAGCGGAAGAATGCTATTACTCTAAGGTTTGATCACCTCATCGAGACTTACAATGAGAATGTGGCCTGACATTCTGCGATCTAGACAACTGCTCAGCCATTCCTCTGGTGCGACGTACTCCTTTCTGCCAAACACTATGAAATACGATGTTCAAAGAGGGCGAAAACATCCCCAAATCACCAACGCACCAACGCTTCTAGAGCGCTTTGACAACCCTCTCATAGCCGAACCCGGTGAAAGCTGGATGTACTCCACAGGTCGGCATTCCCTCAATAACTCATAACACACGACATAAGCCTAATCAATTCTGCAGGCCTCGACTGGACCGGTCTCCTAATCGAACGCCTCACATCCTCAACCCTCGAAGAATTCATGTCCACAAGTCTCTGGCAACCCCTCAACATCACAGGCATGACTTTCTGGCCCAAGTCGCACTCCGCGCTCAAAGACAAAATCCCTGGAATCGTCGTCCGTACTCCTTCAGGTGGTCTTACGCCTCTGACCGAAGACACCATCAATACCCACTCCGTAGACTGCTTTGGAGGCCACGGCATCTACGCCAAACTAAGCGACTATCTCAGAATTCTACAAAGTCTTCTAGCAAACGACGGAAAGCTTCTCAAACCGGAGACGGTCGATATGATGTTTGAACCACAGCTTGGCGAAAGTTCCGCGGCAGCTTTTACATATTTCAGAGACCATTATGGTGGAATGTTAATAGGGGAACAGAGCGACAAGATGCCTGTCAACTATGGTTTGGGAGGAATGTTGTTTCTGGAAGATGATGTGGGGAGAAGGAAGAAGGGAACCCTGAGTTGGGGTGGAATCGTGAATCCTTTCTGGTTGGTGGATAGGGAGGCGGGTGTTGCGCTGACTTTTGGGACGCAGGTTATGCCGCCTGGTGATACTGGATGTAAGGAGATTACGGGGGTTGTTGAGAGGGCTATATATGAGATGTTTGGGATATATTGAGGAAGATCAGATATGCCATATGAGAGTAGAGCAATAAGCGTTGCTTATCTCGTTGATGTCTAGACCTCAAGTGAGCTTGATTGACATGGGCAAGTTGCATGATTTCTTCAATCATCGGAATGAACTAACTATCACAGGATGATAATATCAAAAGCGTCACAGACACACCCAAAATTCGCATTTCAAGAAAAACTCGAAGGACTCTACTATATGTCGTAGCAGTATATTTGTACGAAATGCAAGAGAAAACCGCCGTAAGCGTGAACCCAGGTCGTACACCTTCATAGATCCAATACCCCAACCCTAACCCTACCGAATTCAAACCACGCCTTGCCGATCACCGCAACTGCAAAACGAAAGCATACCCCTTCTGCGTATACGGAAAGAAAGTGCTATAGCGTATGTTGCACTAGCAAGATTTGGAGGTGTGACGGTCCGAAATGAGACTGAAAAGTAACAAAAATTTCTCACCGCTCCTTTTCGATCACCAATCCACATTGGGCAACAAAACAAAAACATACAACATTTGCACAGCGGGTGCCAATAGACAGTGAGAATGTGCCAGTTTTACGAGGTGTTTAATCTCACGCAGATTGTCTGTCGCTCTCTCGCGGGTAGCTCTCTTTAAACATGCTGGAGTCCTGCTTACTGCTATGGTCGCTATAGTAGAGCCGGAGAGCGGCGGCTTGCGTGAGGGCTGTCACCTTGGATTCTGGTAGATCATTTCACTGTCAATTGACACCGACTGTGTTGGCATCTGATCAAACGACTACATTGTTGGATAGGCCAGAGCCTGCTTCGGTCCTACTTCAAGATGAATAAGGCCTCGAAGAAGTTCTTTCTGCTGTCACGGCCAAACAAAAACATTCAACACCAGGGATTCGCTAATCCTCACGGACTTAACTACTAATCTGGCGATTACATGCTTAGATATGTCAGAGCGGACGGGATGGCTCGTTATTCATGTATCTGTGGTCGAATGTGAAAAGTGAGAGCTCCCATACATTATAACTCTCAACTTGTTGGACTTATGCACTAGGCTGTACGCAGGCGTATGTCCCAACAATACCTTACTCCACTTCGCGGGTGAGAAGTGTACTTATCGTGGATGGCTAAGATTCATGAATCTGTGGTCGTATGTGCTTAACTCATGATTGTGATTGTATACATCCATATCAGTGTGCCTGAAAGACAGCTACCCTGGCTGAGGATGGAGGCGTCGTGCGGCTGAAAGCTACGTATGTACGTGTGATCGATGAATTACTGCTCAATGCTTCTTCTGGTTGCGGAGGCAACCTTTATCCTGTAGTTATGTTGCCGGGAGAAAGTCTGTGTGAGATGACGATGTCTTGTCCTTTCCCAGCTGCATGATACCGAGAGGCAAAAATTCGCGTGCTTCTAAAGGGAACAGACAACCAATCTATCTTGCAGGACGGATAGGTGTTCTCATCTCTATCGCTCCACGAGCACTGGCATTTCGCGGGATTGGTATCCGTGGGCTCCGTGTAGCTCCATATTGCTCAAGAGCAAATGCCGTTCGATGGGATAGAGGCGAAGATTGTACAGCCTCTCCTCCTCCTTGGTCCGCTACTGCAATTCCTGTAAACCAGCATCTTTCACAGGTTTCGTTGTGTAATCTATCAGCATAGGCTTCCAAGAATCGGGCACCCATCGGTGAAGTGCGTTCGATCTTATCCAAGAGGCTGTAGAAGTCTTGTAATGTGTCGTAGCTGCAAGTCAGTGGCTGATCTGTCGTTGTTTTGTCCATATACGAGCTAGGCGGTGTCGGCATGATTTCCATGACTTGTTTGCCATTCTTCCGAGGGGAGCGTCGAGGCGTAGAGCGTGTGATATCTGGCGGATCGGCTTTCCTATCAGCCTGCATCATAGTCATCATCCTCCCCACCATTCCCCTCCACACCGCCCAAGAAGCCTCACTCAGCATTTCCGCAGTAGCAATAAGCCTCATAGCAAATTCCACCTCCTCTTCTTGTTTATACGGATATAATCCATCCTCTCTGCTCCTCCGTCCTCCAATCACCACTTCCTGATCATCTACAGCAGGCTCAAAGATCCCCAGCTCAGCGTTCGTAACCCAGAGCTCCTCTTCATTCTGACTTCTCGCCGCGAAGCTGACAGTCCCCAATTCCCACGATAAGCGTTCAGCGACGAGAAATAGTTTCCTTTGGTGAGCTGATGCTGTTCTTGCTTTCCCACACGAAGAACAGATGGCATCTGAGGAGCCGCGGTTGAGAGCTTGCCAGGAGGCTTTTGGTAAGAGTGAGAGCGGGTAAGGCACGTTGTGGAAGTCCTTTCCTACTTGTGAGTCTTTGTGTTTGGGGTACTTTTTTCGCGGCAGACTTCTCGTTGGTTTTGCTACGATCCGGGGCCGTTTGGAAGATGAAGGGCTGCTTGCGGGTACATCCCAATCTGCCACTCTTTTGCGAGACATGACCCAGTCTGTATAGGAAGATCTACAGCGAGATAATTGTTGTGAAGTGCGTTCAACGCGAATCCCACGCGTGTAACTGGAACTACCGATCCCAGAGGAAAGTTACGCGAGATTGACGTGAGCTCGATCTTCGGCATTCGGCTTTCCTCTTCATCCTTCTCCACCAACATCGACATCGACTCCGCCCTTGGCGGTGTCTTGTGTTGTTGGCAGTCTCCGTACATGACCCCGCCTATTCACACGCCTATTGTATTCCCTGAACGCTGTTCGGAATGAGGTGTCCCGAGAGCTATATCAGAGCTGTAGCTCTCCGAGTAAGTACAGCAAAACATTTCTACCTTGTCCCCATCAAATCATCTCATCAAGGCATCAAAATGGCTGCTCCTACTGCCCCTGCCCCTTTCTCTGTTGATGGAAAGACTGCTATCATAACAGGAGCGGGATCTGGTGAGTGAAGGTCGACACTGTCCTCCAATATTCAGCTTACGAATGACATAGGAATCAACTTGTCCTTTGCAAAGCTCCTGCTTTCCAAGAACTGCAATGTTGTGATAGCTGATATCGCTCTACGACCTGAAGCCGAGAAGGTCGTTGAGGAATACTCTGCCAAAGGAGGCAAGCCACGGGCAGTTTTTGTGAAGACTGATGTCGCCAACTGGGACCAATTGGCGAATATGTTCGAAGTCGCCGACAAGGAGTTTGGAGGTGCAGATATCGTAAGTTTCCAAGTCTGACAACAAGATCATTCACTAACAATCCACAAGGTCTGTCCAGGAGCCGGCATCTTCGAGTAAGTATCCACACCCCAAAATACCATACCTCGATCCCGCTAACTCAAACCCAGACCACACTGGTCCAACTTTTGGCACCCTCCCGGCTCAGCAGCGGCAAAAGACCCCATCCACGGTACCAACGGAATCGGCCACTACGCAACCCTAGACATAAACCTAACTCACCCCATCCGCACCACCCAACTAGCGATCTCCCGCTGGCTCAATCCTACCTCCTCTAACTCCCCAAAAGTCTCTCCCTCACACCCAAAACGCATAGTCCACATCTCAAGCATCGCCGGTCAAGGTCCAAGTCTCGGAACCCCAATCTACGTAGCTTCCAAACACGCCATCTCAGGTTTCATCCGTTCCCTCGCTTCCTTGGAAGAAACTCTCGGAATCCGAGTCAATGGTGTCGCGCCGGGTGTAATCAAGACGCCGTTGTGGACTGATCATCCCGAGAAATTGACTATGGTAGATCAGGTCAAGGATGTTTGGGTTGAGCCCGAGGAGGTTGCTGAGGCTATGCTGAGATGTTTGGAAGACGAAACGATTGTGGGAGGGTGGGTGTTGGAGGTCACCAAGGGCAAGACGAGGAACGTGCTGGCTTTCGATTCGCCTCCACCTCAAGGCCCTGGAGGCGTGATCAGTAATGCTGGCGTCAACGTCGCAGAGGTCTTTTCGTGGCTTGGGGAGGAGGGTTGGGGTGTTGCGAAGTGAGTGTGAAAAGCTATGCTGGATACTTCGATAGATCATTATCTCAGCGTCCAAATCCGCGTTCTCCGGCGAAAATGGAGTGAGGCTAACGTTAGGAGACGTATCTTTCCTCGACTTCAGTTTATGCCCAGAATTAAAACGATCAGCCGCCTCTGCGGTGAATGCCGGGCCGCCAGTTTGCGACCATTGAAACCGACGACACGATTGATGGCAGTGAGAACAGACGTGTATTGAGAAACGGTTCACAGGAAGCCATTGATCAGCAATTGCAATCAATTGTTGTTCTGTCTGGTATCGATCCATATCTGTTCCTATCAAAAAGAACTCCCGCTACCATTGGGTATCATCGCACTCAATCATATCAAAAAAAGCAAGTACAGTTATCGTAAAGTCCTCGTTTCCATCTCTCCATTCCTCCTTTTCATTCAGATCCCATCCTATCCCAGCATTCTACGATCGAAACCGATGAGATCCTCAAACCACAGCTTCAAAGGGCTGGGAGTGAAAGTGCCAGGATTGGCCATGGCGGCGCGAACATGATCCATTGCAAAGCTGTTGGCAGTCAACCAGGCGTGGCGCTCCATCCAGACAGAAATGGTGCCCATGACTAAAGCCAAAAGCAGGAAGGAGAGGATGCACTGCCACCAGAAAGGTGCGTCGAGGAACCATTCCATGGTAGTCTTCTGGCGGACGACGTCGACGTAGACTGGGTTCTTGGCGGCAATTTCAGTAGCGCGGCGCTCGATCTGGTGCTTCTTCTCAGCATCAGCGAGCTCCTTCTCAGCGGCACGGTCCTTTGCTGCTTTCTCCTCCTTGGCGATGCGGATCTTCTCAGCCTTCTCCTTTTCGATGAGGAGCTCCTTTGCAGCTTTCTCCTTCTCGGCAGCAAGGGCTGCAGCGGCGTCGCGCTTCACAGTCGCAATGGTTTCCTGCTTCTGCTCCACAATCTTGGCGACCCTCGTTTGCTGATTGCGTTTGTACTCTTCAGTGTTCCGCTTGCGGCGATCGTCTTCTCTCTGCAACAGCTCGTCGGAGAGTTTTTCGTACTTTTGCGCCTTTGAGGTCGCAGACCACGACTCGCGCTTGACCTTCTCAAGTTCGACTGAGGTGTTGTCCAGCTCGCTTTGGGAATCTTCCAAATCGGTGCTGAGCTTCTCAATCTCGCTCTCAGACTCCTCCCCTTTAGCTTTGAGGGTCTTAACTTCCCTCTCGAGCTTCTCCCCTCTGGCTGTGAGTCTGTCAATCTCGTCCTCGGCCTCCTCCTGTTCGGCTTCGATATCCTTCAGCGCATCCTTGGCGATCTTCAGCTCGCCTTGGACATTCTTCAGCTCGCCTCGGACATGGTTCAGCTCGGTTTCGACGCCGTCTAGCCGGTTCTCGGTTTCCGTCAACTCGGCTTCGCAATCCCTGAGACTATCTTTCTGATCCTGCAAATCCTTCTCGGCGGTCTTCAATCGGGCTTCGGCATGCTTCAGCTCGGCAATGCGGGTGTTTGCAGCTTCAAGCTTGGCCTCCAGCTCCTTGCTGCGCTCAAGAGCATCTTTGAACTCCTTCTCAAAATCGAAGACGGGGTCGGCGGGAATTGGCGCGCTGGATTTGTCCTTGGGCTTGTATTTCTCCAGCATCGCAGCATTCTTCTCGTGGTTGAAGGTGCTCTGGGTCTTGGCCGTCGCAGCCTCGGCGAGCTCTTCCTCGGTAAACTGCTGAGGACCACCATTGAGGTCATCGTCGTCGTCAAGTCCATCCTTGCTCTCGGTATCGGAACCGCCCATCTCTTCAGCCATCGAGACCTTGCGGTTGGCCTTGGGACGAGGCTGGTTGGCGACGTTTTGCAGCTCGCGGAAGTGGTTGAGAATGTTCTCGGGGTTGAGGTCGGCGCCCATTTCCTCGAAGACGGTGGTGAATTCCTGCTCGATGGCGTTGATAAAGACCTGGGCTTCTTTGTAGACGTCGTCTTTGGCTTTGTACTCGTTCAGCTGCTGCACAAGAGCGGCGTGCTCGGTGTGTGCGCCGTCGAGCTTGCGCTGGAGCTCTTGTCTGGCGGCGAATTGCCCGTTACGCTGTCTCTTCAGATGATCGGCGTCTGCCTGGGCGTCTTTGAAGCAGGCTGCAACCGTTTCTTGCTCCTTTTTGGCGGTCGCGAGCTTCTCTTTGTACTGATCTAACGCCTTACCATTGCTGGCTCGGGCCAAATCAAACAATTCAGACTTGTCCTTCAAGTCTCTGGTGTACTGCTTCAGCTCGGCCGTGATGTTGGTGTTGATGTTCTTTTGTGTATCGATCTCGCTGTTTTTGGCGCGTAGATCGGTTTGGAGTATCTCGATTGTCGCATCGCGTTCGGCAAGCTTGTTGTAGAGGTCGTTATTGGCTTCCTGCAGGTCGTTGTTGCTCGTTTCGGTCTTGTGAGGCGCTGTTTCCATCGTGTTAACGACATGTCAATGGTGAGGGAAGGAAGGAAGTTGTTGTTTAGGTAAACATACATGGGGCGGGAGCAGCCGCCTCGGGAGCGGCAGCCGGTGCCGTCTCCTCCTCCTCCTTCTTCTTCTCCTTCACGGCGACAGCGGCCTTTTGTGGGCCTAGAGGCTTCTTCGAGAGCATGGTGGTGGGACGCTTCTTTTGAATGAAGATATTCACGCCGCTCTTCTTGGGTGGTGGTGGTGGTGGTGGTGGGGAGTCGTTGTTCATTTGTGCCAAAGTCGAAAGCAGGTATGAAAGTGGTATAAAAGAAAGACAAAGAAGACAGGCGCCGGAAGCAGTTTTGATCTTGCACAGCGACAATGGGAAGAATATTCCGTTTTCTGACAATGGCTTTTTTTTTTTGCTTTTTCTCTATTGTCACTTTTTCTGTCCAAAACCCATCTCCGAGCGGATGACGGATTTCGCATAGCGGGGAGGATGAACCTCAGCACGGTCGTGGAAAGGATGGAGGAGAGCGACGAGTATTGAGAGGGCGGAAGACAATGGCTGGCTATGCGTGGACACTGTCATACTCAATCGAGGTGAATGTTAACACGCCGCCCTTTCCATACCAATCTGAGGTTTGTGCTTCCTTGCAGAATACGACTTTCGTACGGCGAGCATGGCTATCACGGGCATAGTCGTTGCAGGGTCCCTCGAAAGAAGCTGTAATGCTGTATGAAAAGCTCACATGGCGTGAAGTGGCTGCCACTGCAAAGACGATGTGAGTAGTCACAAACTCCATTTTCTTGCCCGGATGCGTCCTTCCCTGCAGCACTCGATCTTTGCACGCGAGCACGGCTGATGTTAGGGGTGTTTCGGGAGAACCATATGAGATTACATATGACTTATACCAAGTTCACTTGCGTGCAATCCATGCAGGTTTTACATCGCAAGGTGACTTATCCGGATCTCTGCCACTTTTCACTCACTTAGGAAGCCGTCTCACAAAGACTTTCGACATCCATGCTAGCACTTTCAGTGTCACCGGTATGACTCCCCGGCTCCAAGACGAAAGACCATTTCCTGACTGTGGCTACCGGCGCGAAAAATGCTGTATTCCACCTTGGTTTTCGGATGCGTAAGCTGGGCAATGTGACTTACAATCACGCAATGCAATAAGCGCGACTCTTAAGTTCGAGATATACCCCAAGGAGTTGGAACCCGACGACATCGATGAAGAAGATGAGTCCGATATGGATGACAGTTAGTCTGCGGCGAATGAAATTGGAGGTGGGAACTATGCTGCGAGGGTAATCAAGAGGGAGCATTCACCTTGTGCTCATTTCAATGGAGCAGCCCACTCAGCTGATATCCTCACACTGCCCAAATACTTTCACTGTCCTTTCAAGAGACTATGGTAGCACCCTCTTTACTCGACACATCAAATCCGCCTTCCGCTTGGAGCGAAAGTTCTCAGTCTAGGCAAAAGGGGCGGAAACAGCCACCTTCACTTGTCTTCACATAGTCTTAGCATACTGCAAAGCCGCGAGATTCAAGTTGTCCACAAACCGCTCATCTGCACACGACATATCATTATTCAGCTCATACCTCTTCAATTTGCTCCCGAATCCTGGTTTCCACCGTCTACTTCATTTCCTCATAGCTCGAAAACTCATCGACCTCCATCACATGTCCAACTTCACACTTAGCATCAGAACTTCTGCTCTCACGAGAAGAACGTAAAAGTTGATCCATCTCCGTTCGATGCCGAACAAGTTCGATCTCGCGTGCTGACAGCTTTCTGGGACCTTCACCAGGTGAATTGGAAAGAAGAAGCTCTTCGAGTTCTGCGACTTTGTTTGAGTTCTTCTTATACCTGCCACATGCGAATTAATTGTCTTTTCAGCATGACATGATTCTGCACCTACCAATTGCTCGCCATGAGCTCTCGAACCGCCTCATTAGCTTTTACTGCTTGGTCAAGGTTCGGATCTTCATCTCGTGCAAGATCTGAGGTGGGAAGTCAGCATCGGTCGGGACATACCAGGACCCAAAGGAGATCCGCCCAGTGGACGTCTGCTCTGCTGTAGTACTGTTAGACTCACCAACTGATGTCAAAGGATTCCCAGAAAGATGCTCAGCATTCGGCACTTTCCTCGCTCGTTCCGCCTTCTGGGCCTCAAATGCCTTTTTCGGATTCTCGCCATGTTTTCCAATGCGTGCGACTCGAGCCATGCGCGTCGTGGAGTGATAGGAGCGACGTCAATTCCCCGTGCTGCATCGTTGTAGTGTGTCCGAAAGTGTTTGCATGCATATAGAAAGAAAGAAGACAATCGCAAACATGGCAAAGGAGGGAGGATCGAAAGTGCCAAATCGCTGGACTGAGTCATTGGATTTGTATGGAAGGCGGCGAGTATGGGAACAAGTACTTAGCTTTGCAGCTCTTTCTTCGACACCTCTACTGATATTTTCGTTTCGCAGCATTGGTCGTTTCGCAGCAAACAGGAACCAGTAAAGACAATCAGAACCGAGCAGGAATCTATCCGCTGGTGGTTGAGATTCGGGGGTGGATGCGAGAAATTCGTGCTGTGAGACAGATTGTACAATCATCTCCTTCGTTCGTAAAGACACCCAACACCCAGTGCTCAGGGTAACAGTACCAAGCATGCCGCCCTTCATGACTTGGCTTCTTGGATAACCGTTGAGTAGCTCTTCGTTCCTTCCTCACTCCAAGCTGCTTGCATAGCCATGGAGACAACAGCAGCCCAAATGCAGCATACCCAGTTGTGGCGTCGTGTAGAAAAAGTGGAAACAGCACAGAAGAGCTCCCTTCCAATACAATGCCCCAAGACAAGAAGGTAAGCAATACTCACTTCTTTGGGCGCTTAGCAGGCTTCTTGGCGTTCCTCGCAAAGGCCTCTTCCGATGGTTCGTCACGTTGACCCTTCTTTCCCTTTGGCGCATACTTCTCCTCCAGATCTGCGAAAGCCGCGGCCCTGCCCTTTTGCCGTCCCTGGATCATCGCCGCCAGATCGAAGTCGCCGCCAGTACCTGCCTTCTGTCCGCCTTGCTTCTTCTTGCCAAGCTCCTTTTCGAGCTGCCTCGCCTCGTTGGCCTCCATGTTCCGCTTCGCCTGCGTGATTCTCTTCCGACGCGCACTCTCACTCTCCTGTGTGTACTTCTCCCACGCCTCTACCTCGTCAGCCTCGATGGCATCATCGATGATCTTCCTGAAACGATCCTCGTCCTTGGTCATGTCGCTCAGCATGACTTCCTGATAAAGCTTGACCATGCTTCCCTTGTGCTTTTCATATGCCGTGAGCACAGCGCCTCGCTCCTCTTCACTTCCCTTGTACTCGCTGGCGAAGTCGTTGATCTTCTCCAGCGTCACCGCATCCTCAAACAGCTGGCGGTAGAAGTCCTTCCAGTTGAAATCGTCGTCCTCAATGTCGAGTGATTCCTCGGTGCTGCCGGTGGTATCGTAGCGTTTACGCCGCCGCTCATCGGAGAGGACAGCGAATGCAAAGGCAATTTCTTGAAATTTTGTGTGTGCTGTCTCCTTGTCTTCTGGTGCTGCCTTGTCTGGATGGTGCTTGAGTGCGGCTTTACGGTACGCGCGTTTGATCTCCTCCTGTGAAACGGAATGATCTTCGATGGCAAGCACGGCGTAAGGGTCGATGCCCGTGGGAATCTCGCCTTCGAGCAGCTCCTCATCCTCGTCCTCCTCGTAGTCTTCGTCGCGTCTACGTTTGGCCATAATGTTGTGTTGAAGTGTTGTCTGCTGTGGATGGTTTGGATGTTTGTTGATGTCTTGGACTCGATGCTGCTTGTTTGAATGTTGAAGTGAGGTACTCCGTAATACGCGAACGCGAACGCGCCTTGAACCTTAATTTACACGTCGACGTCATCTCGACTTCAGAATCAACATCAGACATCTCAACCCCGCACCACGACAGCACAAGACAAGAATGCCATGAACAACGGAGAGCAGTATCCTGTCAGATACTACGACACTCTCTCACCAACATGGTTCCACTGGAATAAGCTTACTGGACATGACATATTGCACCATCTTCGCCCCGAACCCAACTTCAACGGGCAGAATGTCTGGTTCTGGTTCAACCACCCACTTCAGTACTTCCAACTGATGGGATTAATCGTGCAGATTGACATTGCAGGAAATGGACGATACTTTCTGCTGACAATCGACGACGGAAGCGGTGTCAGTGTGGAAGCCAAGATCGAGGGAAAGGCTGAGAGGCGGGAAGGCGAAGACGAATGGAAGGAGAACTCTCAGACTGAGGATGTGGATGTCTTTGTGGAAAACAGCCTGCCAATCGTGCTTCTGCATGGCAAAAGGTTAGAGATTGGCGAAGTCGTGCTGGTCAAAGGCACGCTCACCACTTTTCGGCAGGAACGGCAGCTCGTGGTGAAGAGGTTACGACGCATGAAGGATACGAACGAGGAGGCCATATGGTGGAGCAATATGGCAGAATGGAAGAGGATGGTATTGAACAAGGCGTGGGTGCTCTCCAGCAAGGATCGGGTGAAGGCCGATGAGAAGTACCAAGAGGAGGAGCAAAAGTCGAAAGATGAGAAGAAGCGGGAGCAGAAGAGAACGCAGCGGAGGAAGGAGTGGGAAGAGCGTCACGCTGTGAGGGAGGAGACGAAGAGGAGTCTGCAGGAAGAGAAGATGAATAAGAACGCTCTGGAAGGAAGTAATATTTTGCCGTTACCTTGGGATTGACTGGACTTCATCGCTGGAGCCTATCCCTGGAACTCGATTTTGTGTAACAAGCTCGATGCCCAGGCCAATCTGTCATGGGAGGCACAATTCTGGACGATCTGGGTCTCTTGATGACTAGAGCTCACAGGAAAGCGCTAGGCAGATGCAGTCTTCTTACAAGCAAACACATTAACGTCTATATCCCCCATTTTCCGCTTTCGACTTGACAGTTGGAACCTCTCGATCTTTCAGCAACTAGCACAAACATTATAATGGCTGCTGAAACTTATCCACAGAGTGTTGATCTCCATATCAGAATCCAGGCGCTACCCCAAAAGCTCCGGGATATGGTCTTTGAGTGGACGCTCTTGGCAATGCTTCCGAAAAAGTGCAGCCCTCCTTGCAGCAGCTATAATGTCAAAATCAGCTTTGACACAAACGCAGTCCATAAGCCACACTCGGTACTATATTACTGGCAGGATCAAGACCACTGCTTCGCGGTCAACAAGGACGAAGCTCTGAAAACTATCAAGGCAAAAGGCGTTGTGCAAATCGATTCCAATTACAAACCTTCGGTTGCCATGCAAATCAATCGGCAGACACGAGACAGGTTCTCAGTGATGCTTTACAAGAACGAGATCTTCGGCGGGGAATACCATTGGATCAGGCTGTGGTGTTTGCATCTTTCTGCACGACGTCCGAGGAAGATACTTTTCACCTCTTCTCCATGCTGGGGATGGAATTGCCGAAAGGCGGCGGAGAAGACTGCATGATGTCGTGATAGACCTTTGATGGCGGTGATTAAGGACATGAGAATGACTTTGAGGTAAAGCGGGAATTGTGGGAAATGATTGGTCTGCCCGAAAGTCGCTCATCACATGGGCATAGAGATGCGATCGATCGAGCAAGAGCTTTGAGTACTCCTGACTTCGACCGCTCTGCTTATGACTCCAACATGCCTCCAGACCCAAGACATCTGCAAAGCTGGCGAAGCAGAACGCGTGCATGACAGCGGACTCTATTGGCGCTCAAAGCTCGATGCCTGGGAACATCCATCTGAACGCCAATGAGCTGTGTGCCAGCAGACTAGTCCGACACATCGGGTTCAGAGTCATTGCTGGTTACTGCTATCTAACACCTTGCAACGCACAGATTCTCTACTCTCCGAGTTTTCACAAGGCACCCTACTAGGTAATAGGAGGCTAGTGGTTCAAAGACCTCTCTTCGCTAGGGAGACAGCAGCTCAGCCGGCTACAAGCTGGTTACAACCCTCGCATCTGCTCAGATTCTGGTGAGCGCTCAATGGAAACGAGCTCTTCCGTATTTGCTTGCCATGACTGCAACATCTACTTTGACGACGATCTGGTTGTCCTGCATGTTGTTCCTTGGCAAACCTAGACCGCAATTGCAAGTCACTCCTTTGGGGTTGATCTGCACATACCATATGTCGGTAAGTTATGACATACCTCGCTAAGGTCAGCTTTGTTCACACCATCATCTTTGCATCGGAGGAGAGCCCGCACCGACAGCATTTTTTGAGGTCTGACCGAAGGAAAATATGACAAGCTGACAACGCATGGGCTGCAGTATGGCGATCTCCGCAATCTATTCCAAAGAAGGCGAATACACGTCTTGATATAGCAAGGGCATCCTCTGATATCGGCAGTATTGTAGCAATGACGGAAGTTCGAGGACGAATACAATGTCACCTTCTTAGGGGTAAGGACGACATATAAGCAGCTGCGACGCCCTTCACTTTCACAACTCCAATACTCTTTCATTCCAAATCCTCAAGAGATCATCACTGCCTACTCCCGTATACACTACCATTTATCAGTCATGCATCTATCGTTTGCAGCCATCTTCGCTTTGGTAGTAGTGACATGCGCCATGCCAGTGGACGACACAGCTACGCCCACAAGTGGGATCGAGCAGAGAGTAACCCAGGCTGGCTGTAAAAATAAATGCTGCGCGAAACTGACTGATGGTGTAAGTCCTGTTATGTCACCTCAGAGGGAGATTAGGGGACACTTGATACTGACCTGCAATCCGTGAAACCATAGTTAAATAGCATTTGTACACATTGGAGTGGAATCCTACGAGCAGCTGATCTGTAGTCTTTACTTGTCTTCACTAGAACGGGTGCATACCCTGCTAGTTCGTCGGGCTGCATTCTGCTGCAATGCATTGACTTGTTATTGGACTTGTGTTGGCTAACATAGCGGTGCTCCCTCCCGACGATCGTTGCTTTTCCAACTGCTAAGTGCCTTCGCATTAGCAGAGTCGCTCGTTACATGGCAGAGAGACCAGATCCGATCACCAACTTCAGTGAACAATTCCTTCTGCTTTGTCTCCTCAAGTCATGGGAAGTTCAAGGTCGATAACCCACGGCGCTTGAACAGGGTGGTTATCATGGTCCATTATTGCCGCATTGACCATCAATGTATCAGCGCCACGTTGTAGCGGATGCTGCGCAGTGTTGCTGACATCAACATAAGACTCCGCAGAAGCCTCGAAGGTCTGTCGGTGAAGTATGCTCTTCTCATCGTCGTAGTCTGGTAGCAAGCCACTCCATGTAATGCGTTCAGCGCCGTTCCCTTCATGAATGTGACCGAAGCAGTGGAGCCTTGGCTTTGCACGTGCGATTGCACGTTGCAAGCTGCGACACCCAAGATATCCACCGTTCTTGACCTGATCAAGATGACCAAGCGGTGGGGTATGTGTCATTACTATGTCAACATTCGGATAGTCTGGTATGGGAGTGGTGGCAATCGCTTCGGCGTACTTTGTTGCCTTCTCTGGAGGGTTGAAACGATCTTGATTCGACTCGTATCGATATGCCATGTGTGGAAAGCTGCCGTCACCGGAGGCAGGATAGTATGGCGAAGCATACAAAGTGAAGTTGGCGCCGGACCGTAATCGAAAGTTGTGCACGCCCTCGTGTAAGAATTCAACACCAGCTTGTAGAGCCTTGCGTCCCTTCATGAGCCTCATAGCTGCCACAGCGGTGCTACTGCTGTATTCAGGTCCATCGATCTCTGGCCCTCGGTTCCCGTAATACTCAGCGTCGATTGTGCAATCATGGTTGCCAGCGATTGCAAGCTTCAACTCTGCGTCGATGCTGCTGAGCAGAGACAAGGTGTTTTCGTACTCGGATAGTCGTCCTCTGTTAGTGAGATCTCCACAGTGAAGGAGGATGTCCACCTTGGGAAGTTCAGCCTGCCTAGGTAAGAACGCAGCGCCATGTGTGTCCGAGATGACCATGATCCTGACAGGTGATGTTGCTGCTTCCATCGCTGGCGCGCTGGTAGGCCAAACAAGTGCCGTTGATAGTAGCTTTCTGAGGTGAAGTTACC
This sequence comes from Ramularia endophylla, assembly GCA_002116395.1. Taxonomy (NCBI): domain Eukaryota; kingdom Fungi; phylum Ascomycota; class Dothideomycetes; order Mycosphaerellales; family Mycosphaerellaceae; genus Ramularia; species Ramularia endophylla. Next base: position 29,520 of record MWSQ01005716.1, on the reverse strand, counting down.
TATTGTTGGTAGTTTTGATGGCGAGGTGGTGAAATCCTGTTGATCAAGCAGGTGCTGGCGTCGACACGTTGTGATGGTCTCTCTGTGTCTTCAGTCGAATTGCAGCGACCAAGAACGCGAGAGCGGCAAAGTTTTGGGAAGTAGCATGTAAGGTAGTCGGAGCGAGTTCGCCGAGGCAACAGAACTTCATCGTTCTTATCATCTTTTCCGTGTGCCATAAATGTCAGGTTGCGGGTCCGCTTCGTGCCGGGACCCAAAAGCACACCGACCACGTTGAAGTGCGAGAGATGTGATGAAGCTGAAGTTTATATACATGGTAAGAACCTCGACAATGTCTTTTTGAGCGGTACAGAAGGTCTAGTTTTTCTTTCAATGAAAATCCGGGAATAGCTGAAATTCAGGGAAGTCGAGATGCATTCAGATGTAGTCGAAAGTATGTTGAAAGACGAAACTTGGCAGGTAGAAAGACGGAAAAAGGAAGACACTCAAATTCTCCGCTTTTCATGAAGGGCAATTCGACGAGAACGACGAGAGATCTCTCGAAGCACCTGCTGCACGCGAGGCGGCAAACCTTGATCGAGCGGATTGCAGGTCAGGATCAAGTATTTATCTGCCACCAGCTGATCTCCCTTTGAGGTGACATAGCTCTCTCCAGGCAGAACTTGCTTGATCACCCAGCTGGGTTGTTTCTTGGCAGATTGAATAGGACCCGATCCCATGCGTGGCACATCTTCATCCCAGAAGCGATCTGTGAACATGGATGTCATGAATGACCAAGGGACTCGTCGGACGACGCTGAAATCGTCGAGAGAAGCTCTTTGGCCCGCTGTAAAGCCGTTAACCGAGTACTTTTGGCTCAGGCGTCCAGAAGGGTACATCTCTTCTAGTAGAACCTGACCTGCTAGTCTTTCTGGGTGGTCCAGGAAATCTCCGAGATCAAGCTGAGTCACGATCCCACCGAATAATGCGTTTTCGAGGTCGAAGCCAGCCTCAGCCAGTTCGCTGTTCTTGTAGAATACCTCTTCTCTGCGACTACCGTTAACAGCTTGACTTAGAAGGTGAGCTAGCTCGTGGACGAAATTTCGTGCCAGCATATACTGTTCGGCCAATGCCATGGGATCGTCGGATCTCTCGTGCTTCAGGAAAGACCACACCATCTGTGTAGAGAATGTAATCTTGGCCTTGCAAGCGCGAGGGAAGTTTTTTCGCTCAGCGGGAGACAGAACAGTTTCAGTAAAATCGGTTCGGCCTTCGCTAAGCTGCTCTCCCACGATTTTGTACTCTTCCAGGAGCTCAGCGAGATCATGGAGGATCTGTTTCGATCGTTGACGCATGTTTGCGGTCACCCAAACTTTTGCAGTGGACACCCCAATCGATAGTTCATTTGGTGTGCTGCGAGGGTAGCGTAGCAGGCGAGTTTCAGTCCAATGAACATCACCCGGAATCAGCTCTTTCGAATCGATCTCCGCAAACGTGCACTCTGGACCCGGCTCCGAGCCTGTGTCGTGGTCCGCATGAATACTGCCATCGGCCATGGTAACGACCCACTCAACTGTACGATCATCTTCAAGCATCCTCGAAGCAAGCTTCAAAGCTAGACCCAATGCGAGGTATCCCTCATTGCTGAGATCAGGAAACTTGGCGTGGGAAAGAAGTGGATGAATCTCATTTGTAAGATCAGGCAAGATATGAGCATGATGACGATCGTCGGCGAAGTTGGCAAAGTCCGAGCAGCAGTAGTGCGGGCAATCATGGGGATGACTTGCCATTCTGCCTGAAAGCGCCGAGAGAGTATTGGGAGGCAGAGCGTTGGGATGAGGCTTGGCAGTAGGCATGTAACGTACATGCTTACTGCCGAAGTTCACCATTGGTACATCTCACAAAGAGACTCGGTGACCCACTCCGCTATGGTCACTTGCGGAGATCTTTTCTTTGTTGCATGTTTCTTTGACCAAGAACGACATGGACCCCTCCTTGCATGCCATTTGCTGTTTCTCGCAGATGTTGTAAATCTTTGTTACTGCAGTCCAGCTTGGACCTGACTTGCGCTTTCAACTTCATAGCTGGGAATTCGGGCATCTGATCAGGGCCATCTCTTCAAACTTGGCTGGGTCCAATGTAGGATGGACAGAATGAATTTTCCCTCCAGATTCGCAATGTGTCACGACTATTGGCGTCGGACAGTTCGTGTGTTTTCCACAGAGCTGTCGATATGAGGATTCTTCACTGAAATCAGCCGACCATGCAGGCCTCTCCACCATGTAATGAGCGACAATGAATCGTGAGGTGAGGTGAAGTGATTGCAGGTGATCATCGGAGACGACGCCGCGGACCACTCCACACGCGCCGACACTACGCTAATGCAACCGGGGCTTATTCTTGCTTGGCTGCCGAGCGCTCGGGAATGGTGACGTTGTCTATCAGGATTCAGGAAAACCATAACGTAGTCAGGTTGTGACCATGGCGGCGATAATACGTGGAGAAAGTGATAAAGAGCGAAAAGTGAGCAATGAGAGAGTCGCGCCCTGAGTTCCTGAGTAGCTACCTAGCATGTCAAAAGACTAGGATCCGGGGTGAATAAGCTCCTGCCTTTGTTGGCTCCGCTCCGTTGGTTGGTGAAGATAGCAGGATTCAAGATAGAGGTTTGGTTTATAAAGCAACCGGACTCTTCGTCATCCCGACACTGCGCCCTTGCTCGGGGGTGCGTTCGCCATGTGCATTATTCTTATACAGTCGCTTTTGCTTCTGTTTATCTCACTCTCCGCGCTGGCCGTCTAGTGTGGCGATAGGACTCGACTGAATCGACGTGGACTGGACCCGAGACCAACCATCACGCGAGGCATGGTATGAATTGCCACAGTCACGGCTGGAAAAGTCTCCTGTGCACCAAGACTGCTCTCGCCCCTCGATACGATAAGATAAGATCGAGAAACAGCACCCCAACCAGGGAAGAAACACCGATAGCAACAACCGGCGCAGAACAAGATGGACACCACCGATGCGGTCTACGAGGCCGACGTCGTTGTGGACAGCGCTCTCGCGCGTGAGCGGCGCAAAAAGCAAGGAGAACACCGAGGAGCACGCGCAGCAAAAGTCTCCAATGGCACTGTTGGGGAGGACGACGTCGACGTGGATGAGACTGCTCCCTTGCTGGGATCTCAAGATGGAGAAGATGGCGACAGCAAACCGTCGTGGTCAGCGGAGTTTAAAGGTCTTCCTTGGTATAAACGACCCTCAATGGGCTGGATGCTGGGACCGTTTTTCATCCTTGCAGTCGCCTTTGGAGGTATCATAGCGCCCAAGCTGAACCTCATCATGGATCTGGTATGTCGCGAGTACATTGCCGACAGAATGGTTTCGGAGCCGGGTTTCACGATGCTTCCCGTGGACTTTAACGGTGGCAACAATCGGCAATGCCAGATCCCTGAAGTGTCTTCCCGAGCAAGTTTGTTTACCGGACTGGCAACTATCATTGCCGGAATTTTATCTGCCATAGCGAGTCCAAAGCTCGGAGCCTTATCCGATCGATATGGACGCAAGCCGCTCATTGTTGTTACCAGCATGGGCACGATTGCGGGAGAGATTATATTCATATTTGCCGCGGTCTTCCCAGAGACCTTTCCTCTCTCCGGACTGCTACTCAGCTACGCCCTTGATGGCGCCACTGGTTCTTTCATCTTAGCCATGGCACTTTCGCATGCTTATGCCACCGACTGCACTTCGCCCGGCACTCGTAATGTAGCTTTTGGCTACTTCCACGCCTCTCTTTTTACCGGCATCGCGATAGGTCCAATCCTTGCCGGCTACATCGTCAAGCTGACTGGCAAGATTGTCGTGGTTTTCTACATCCTTACAGCAGTGCATGTCATCTTCGTGCTATTCTTAATGTTCATCATCCCCGAGTCTCTCTCAAAGAGCAGACAAAAGAAGGCTCGCGAGCTACACGCCGATCGTGTATCCCAACGAGGTCCCAACGGGGACTGGATCAACCAACTCCGAGCATTGAACATCCTCGCACCATTGAAAACCCTCTATCCAACCGGACCAGGTACCAGCCCTGCTCTGCGGTGGAATCTAATTCTCCTTTGTGCCGTAGACACCATAATCTTTGGCGTAGGCATGAGCTCCATGACCGTAGTAATCATCTACGTGCGCCAGCAATTTGGCTGGGAAACTTTCGAGTCCGGCCGCTTCATGACAATAGTAAATTCCGCCCGGGTACTCATGCTCCTCATACTCCTCCCAGCCGTAACACGTCTGGTAAGAGGCAAGCCGCAGGCCTCTCACCGGAAGAATACTGGCTGCGACACATACGACCTGACAATAATAAGAGTAGCAGTTCTATTCGATGCGCTGGGATTTCTTGGGTTTACGCTCTCCCGAAGTGGAGGAATGTTCACGGTGTCGGGCGTTGTGGCCGCTCTGGGAGGCGTGGGGCCGCCGACGTTGCAGGCTGCTTTGACCAAGCATGTTCCGGAGGAACGCACGGGACAACTGCTTGGTGCTACAAGTTTGTTACATTGTCTAGCGAGAGTTGTGGCGCCTGCTGTTTTCAATGCGATCTTTTCTGCTACTGCGAGGAGTTTCCCGCAGGCTGTATTTGTTTGTTTGGGAGCTACATTTGGGTTGGCTTTTATCGCTAGTTGGTTGATCAAGACTGGAGGTGAGTTGACAATATTTTGATATGCATTCAAATGTGAAGCTGACTCTGTGACAGTGTACTACGATGCTGAGAAGGCCGATGAACCAGACACCGGAGAATGGCACAGATGAGAAGACGACAGTGTTGGAAAGTTGGGGTGGTGTTTTCTGGCAATGTGGAATCATGGCCGCAAGTTTAATATGTGCCATGTAGCATTACTGAACCCATATAGAGCGCGTAGCACCTGCTTTAATTCACGATCTGATGAGCTTGTACATAGCACTGAAGTTTGTGCCCGATCCTAACAAGGAGGCTCTCAAAAATAGCCATACATCCCTCCCAGAGCATACCTCATCAGCTAGGACCTAGCCTGGTGGGATACAATGCAAGCGAATCTTCACATTTCGACCAATACCTCCAGCAATGCAGAGTCTACGGACATCAGTGCACGCAGCATATACCTCTAGTATCTACAGTCTGGGCGGAAAGACAATGGTTGAGAGAAGGTGGTCCTGTAGCCATCACACCCGCAGTCTTGCATCACAACACCGTTTCAGCCCTTTGCGCCAAGCGGAAGTGCAGCCCGACCAATCAACAATGCAGCTTTCCCTGCTCTTCAGGAGGTGAGAATATCATGGAAGCTCGGCTGGCATCCGGTGCTCGCGTGAGCTGTAAACAGTGATGTTGATGAGCACGCGTAGTGTGTTTTGATTCTGTTTGAATAAGTGAAGTAATTGGCTGTCTGAAAGGCTTGTTCGAACTGGAGAACAGGAGACGACGTGTGGTTGAAACGCGCGCCGGTAGGTAGACCCTTCCCTTGCCAAACAGTTTTCCGGAAGGACCTCCATCAGCTTGCGCGGAGAGCGGAGACGTGCTCGACCTCGTATCAAGACAACTGCTGGCGTGTTGAGCTTGCCACAGCACAGGTGCATACACACACGACCAACAGCTTGCCTGTTCCCTGTCCATCACTTTCGACATTAAATCCATCTCCTTCGGCCAGGCCGATCATCAAAAGATCCTCGAGCTCAGTCCAAGTTCCTCGCATGTGCGCCGTCCAAGCCACACCCCGAGCCCACGACCACGGCCCTGTCGATTGCAACCTAAGTTTGATGGAGTCCGGGCTGACACCAGCGCCCTCGATCTCGAAATAATCTCGAATATTCGCCCTCCCACCTCCGAGTCCGCAGTCCGCCGCCCTCTCCGGCTTCCCTGACGTCTCGCGGTGCCTTGCGGGCGCTGAAACGTCTCAGGCGCCATCGTTGCCCAAGCCATCCTCGCACGCATCCCAGCCGCGAATCGGCCAAAGTGCACCAATTCCGCCTGAATAGGAGAGCTTTGCCTCGCCAACCAGCGCCAGCACTCTCCCGTGAAGCGCCACTTTAGCCTTCACTGATCAGGTCCACGCTGCCCGCAAATCTACACTTTGGCAGCACGCGGAAGGAAGAGACGACCGCACTCACGGACGATCCCCGCTTGGCTGGTTGCATGACAAGCAGGACTTGCGCGGGCCAGTAATTGCAATCAAAGTTGCGAAAGCATCAGGCACCCTCAGCTGTTGGGCTGTCGTACAAATCCATCAATTACACTATTTTTTTGATTGAGTCAAGAGACAAACCTAATCCATAATGGCTCCTGGAACCCGCCCAGACTACCACCTCAATCTTGAGGGACTCCCGCAGCTCAACATGCAGTCCCGCTCGGCCAACGCCTCCCAGGCCAACTCTCCCATCGAACCGCCTGCAGGATCGGGCCTTAGGTATCCGCTGGGCAATGGCATAGGGAGCAGCGGCGCGCAGGCGAGCACCGGACGGACCGGCTCTCCCAACAAGGAATACGGCAGTCGCCTGTTTCCCAAGCGGTAAGTTTGATGGAAGGTTGTGGATATGATTGTCATTACAGGCCGGCAGGACTGACCAATCTATTGCTCTACAGTGCACGCGAGATCCAGCAGCAAGAGGGTCTATCACCGCAGATCTGGGGAGGACCACCGACGTCTGGCAGCGGACATTCCACTCCTCTACGAGAGACTATTCCCGAATCTCCAGGGAGTGACAGCTTCCCAGACTTCAACGCGGAAGCTGGTCAGGCGAGCAGCGGCAGTCCTAACAACACTTCTTCCAGCACACGACGCACCCGCGCAGGCACTGTGCCGTCCAGATTTCCCGCTATGGGTCCTGTTACAGGCTCGGCCTCGTCCAAATCGAATCGCGCGACACCCTCGACCAGCCCGTATCCAGGTCCCGGATCACCTTCTCACGCCGATCAGCAGGCCAACTCCGGCGCACAACTCTCCGGCAGTAGCAATGCTGCTTTGCTGTCTCGTCTAAGAGCTGGGTCAATGCCACAGCGCAACCTTCTCAATACCTCGAACCTTAACACCCCAAATCCTTTTGGTTATGGCAACTCCTTGTTCGCGAGCAATTGGATGGCTGGGAGAGAACGGGCAAGCACCTTACAGAGCATCAGATCTTCTGATGGACCATCTTCACCAAATGCATCTCCGCCCGATAATGACGTGAGGACACTTGACTATTTGGGACTGGTTGATACCCCATCCTCTACTGGGCTGAACAGCTTGTCAAAAGCGGACATGGACATGCTTTTGAGCCAGCAAGGCTTGAATGGAGGCGTAAGCATCGCAGACTTGGCTGCTTTGAACGCCTACAACAACAAGAATACCGCGAATCGCTTCCGTTCGTACTCGGTGAATGCGAAGGAGAAGTACGCAGATGGTGAGGAAGACGAGATGGATCAGTACGAGCAGCTCCAACAGCAGCTCTATTCTGGCTCTGGCACACCCACTGACCCAAACTCTGCTGCTCAAGCTGCTGCTATACATGAGGCTGTGCGGCAGCACAACTTGGAAGTGCAGGCATTTGCCAACTTTGCAAGTGCAAACAGACCGAGAGCACGTACTGCAGGTGTTCTTGATTCGCCATCTTCTCGCGTGCTACGCAACTATATGCCAACTCCATCCCGTTTGGATACCAGTATGACCGCAGCGGACTTGCAGAGCAATGACGGCTCCGAGTATGGTGGTCTAGCTGCTGCAGTGCAGAACATGAACCTCCACGCAAAAGCATCCTACGAAGGTGGACTCGATGTCGGGAGCTTGGAATCTCCTACTAGGGCACTGTGGCTCGGCAACATTCCATCGTCCACTACGGTCACCTCGCTAAATGTCATATTCAGCCAATTCGGTCCCATCGAGTTTGCCAGAGTTCTGACACACAAGAGTTGTGGATTTGTAAATTTTGAGAGCATGCAGAGCGCCATTGCCGCAAAAGCAGCATGTAACGGGAAGGAGATCTTCCCAGGATGCGGTCCGATCAGGATCGGGTTTGCCAAAGAGCAGAGTGCTTCGAACACGCCTGGAGCGAATGGTGCGTATCCGTCTCCAAGCCCAGATCCCTTCGTTTCGAAAAGTCGCATGGACGGCGGTCAAGCTGGCAACATCAACGCGGAGACTGCAGCTGCAGCGCTTGCGACTCCAAAGCTGCTTGAGCTTCGCGATGAGATCTACGGTATCGTTCAAGAGTTTGGAGCCACTCCAGAGGATCAGACTCGCATTGCTGCAGCATTGGAAAGTGCAATGAGTTGGAACGAGTACCAAGACGAGATCCCACCAATCTCCGAACCGAACCACAACCGCGTTCACGATGCGCCACGTCTGCGGGAGATCCGGAAGCGCATTGACAACAACTCTTGCAGTCCGATGGAGATTGAGAGCATTGCGATGGAAATGCTTCCCGAAGTTGCGGAGTTGGCTTCGGATTACCTGGGCAACACTGTTGTGCAAAAGTTGTTCGAGCACTGCTCCGAAGAGACCAAGGCGGCCATGCTTAATGAAATAGCACCTCACTTGGCCGAGATCGGAGTTCACAAGAATGGAACATGGGCTGCGCAAAAGATAATTGATGTTGCAAGAACCACTGACCAGATGATGATGATCGTGGATGCACTCAAGCCTCACGGTGTGAGCCTCTTCTTGGACCAGTACGGAAACTACGTGATGCAGTGTTGTCTGCGCTTCCAAGCACCCATCAATAACTTCATCTTCGACACAATGCTGGCTAAGCTTTGGAATGTTGCCCAAGGCCGTTTTGGTGCTCGGGCAATGCGTGCATGTCTGGAGAGCCACTTCGCGACAAATGATCAGAAGCGTTTGATGGCAGCCGCGATCGCACTTCACAGTGTTCAGCTTGCGACCAACTCCAATGGCGCGCTTCTCCTGACCTGGTTCTTGGACACCTGTACTTTCCCGCGACGCCGCTCGGTCCTTGCACCAAGGCTCATTCCTCATCTTGTGCATCTGTGCACCCATAAGGTGGCGTACCTGACTGTGCTCAAGATTATCAACCAGCGGAATGAGTCGGACGCTCGCGACAACATCTTGCAAGCTCTGTTCTTTGATGAACAGACTCTGAGTGACATCGTCAGTGACCAAGCTTGTGGTGCTACCTTCATCTTCAAGGTTCTGACGACACCATTCCTGGACGAGAGCATTCGCCCAGAATGCTTGGAGAATGTCCGCAACATACTGCTGCGGATCAAGGCGACACCTTCGCAAGGCTACAAGCGACTAATGGACGAGGTTGGTCTGTCCACTCGCGGCGCGCATTCTGGCGTTGAGAGTCGCTCCAACTCGAAGAGTCGCCATACCAACGGCCACCACAACCTTGAGTCGGGTCAAAACGGCTATGGGCGCTACGGCCACCAGATGGATCCCAACATGGCTCCAAATCTACAGCGCACCGTCAGCATTGACTCCAACAGCTTCGACCCTTACGCTCAGCAATATACACACAGCCCGGCCATGTCCAACGCCGGCATCAGCCCTATCAATGCTGCGCAATACCAGCAAGCAATGATGGCCCAGAGTCAGATGCAGAGACCTCCTGGGTTCTTCGGCGGTGCTGGGATGGGTCCTGTCCCGAACGGCATGCCTTACGCAACAGCATCTCCCGCCCAGCAGATGGTTGATCCCTACAGAAACGCTTCACCTATGATTCCTCCTGGTATGGGCTACCAACAGCAAGGCTATCCTAACCCGATGATGGGTATGAATGGCTATGGGCAGTACCCACAGATGCCGCAATTCTTTCCCCAAGGCCAGATGCCGCAAGGGCAGATGGCTGGTAACCATAGGAGAGGCAGGGTAAGGCGTCACCATAATCATTTGTAATAGGCATGACACTGTTGCTGACGCGTGCCGCAGCGTTAATTTCAACATGAACATCTTTTGAGCGACTCGGATCTTTTTCGACCTGACTTACTATAACGACTACGACATCAGCTGCAACGAGCTTGCTTGCTTCATCGACTCCTTCCTGTCTACATCATTTTTACCGCACAAAACATTGGCCCAAAATACCTCAGGCTGGCCTTGTAGGCGATCGAGCGAAATGAGCGAGCGCAGCATCGACTTGCATCGGAGTTGGGCTTGGTTCTATCTTTCTTGTATTGGGTTAAGGAGGGCATATGCGAGGAATTTCGGCGTGGGTACAAAACAAAAATGGATTGTTCAGAATGTATCATTGATTGGGCAACTGAGCCATTGGCGACGGAGTGGCAGGATTCTGGCTCAAGATTGCTGTGTTATTGTAGCAAGAAGATGATACGGATCAGCGCTTTTGGGAGGTGTTTGCCCTGTTAGCATAACGAAAGTTTCTCTCTTCTGGACAGTGCGAAGGGGCGTGCCGTGCAAGAGATTGAGGGTGGTGGAGTTGTGTAGGTAGTAGCATGGCGATCTTTTGTATTCACGACTGATATCTGAGCTTGAAAGTGCCAAGACCATGTGAAGCTATGTCTGCCCGTTGGCTAAACGACTGGAAGGAGAGGTCGTTGTCTTCTCTCGTGACATTGCAGGTACCTTGCACGCCCTTTCTTCCAGGTCGACAAAGATTTGCAGCGCCTGCCGAATGTACATACGTACTCAGAGCTGTCAACGATCGACCATGAGGCACTCGCAACTTTGCTGCTTTGAATCTAGCAATAGAAGTCGATGCAGCAATGCTCTTAGAAGAGGACATATGAAGTACAGGACATCGAATACACACATGATTCGTAGATACAGTATATAAGGCTTTTGTTCATTTACACATTGACAGAATCATGGTTGTACACTACCCCAACCCTAAGGTAACCCTACATTGTTTGCTGAAATCAAGACCCGAGTCTCCCATCTCCGGTCCTTTCCTCCTCGCGTCTCTGCCATCAACATCACGACTGAGCATTCGCTACCGGTCACCCAAATGTCTGATCCGAATCCTCCGCAATGTGCACTCCTTGAGTTGCCATTGGAGCTCTTGCACGCCATATTTGACCGACTGGAAAAACGAGCAGTCCTCTCAGCCCGCGAGACATGCGTTGCTCTCGCATCAATAGGCTCAGAATACATGCTCCATGAAGTCCTCGTCGTCTACAAGCGTGACAGACTCCAGAGACTCGTCGAAATCTCGCAGCATGCAAAGATGTCCCAGAGTGTCAAATCTTTATACTGGCAGTCAGATCGCCTCACGGAGCCTGGTCTTTCCTTCGAAAAGTGGAACAAAGTCCGCACAATTGCCCGACCTTGGGGAGAGTACAACATCTACCATGAGATCCCATTGCTCCGTGATGACTCCCTGGATGCGACCAGCGCAAGATCCCAACGTGCTTTCAAACGCGCACACATGCGCTACAACCAGAACATGAAAGGTCAACATTCTGAGAGCGAACTGCTGAATGCTTATGTTTCTTACCAAGCTCTTGTTCACGATCAGATGGCTATCTCGAGTAGCGGCTTTGATCTCGATTGCTTTACTGCTTTTTTTCGGGATTGTCGGAAGCTGGAAAACGTCACTGTTGCGACTGCATACGGCACGGATGGATACAAGGACGCAGGCAGGATGGCTTTCAAGGACGCAATGATGCAGCCATATGGGGACAGCACGATTCTTGATCAGGGCGTTCACCAGTTCTGGACCATTGTCCAGGCATTATTCGATTCACAACACACACCAAAGCGCTTCACTGCGGCTGACGTTTCCTACCGGATCTTTCGGAAGACATGGTTGGGCAAGGATGTTGAACCCATTATGTCACATCTGATGGGTAGCCTGAGAGAGTTTCGTCTGGGTCTCAGCGTCTCCGAGGATGAGCTAGATCCCTCCGTCGAAGGGCAAGATGTTGACATCGAATCTGATTGCGCTTTGCACTACGCGCCTGGTTTGCTCCACAAGTGGCTTTCAAGTGGCCCACAACTTCGGGTCATTACACTGAGATTGTATCACAACCATTCTCTCGATACCAGTCCAGAAGCAAGGCTGAAAGATGTTCTCGGAAGCACTACCTGGCCTAAACTCCGCGAATTGGGCCTTAGTGACATAGTCACTACAGAGGATGAGCTGGTGGATGTTCTCCTCCGGCACAAGAAGTCCCTCCGTCGATTGTCTTTGTCATTCATATATCTTGAAGAAGGCGCCTGGGTTTCAGTTTTGGAACGTATAGGTGGTCAACTGCCCAAGCTGAAGAAAATCAAACTACGAGGAGATATGGGAGACCTCGAGTTTGGCACTTATGAGTTCGCGCTCCCTGGGCTCGACGATGCGTATGAGGACCCCTTTCAAGGAGCAACGGAAAAGTTTTGGCTATATGGAGGCGAGACTTTGACAGACTTCATGCCTCCTGAAATTGGCATGGACCCGACAGACATGGATGCACGGTACAATGCAAAGCTCAACAGAATTGATGACGAAGACGCAGGCTACACCACCGATGGCTCCGCGATCTCATATGGCTCAGATGGCTTCGACGGTACGATCTAGATGGTTTCCATGACAATCTTCTGAATGGTAGAAGAACTTTCGACCAGAGCTGTCGATATGAGTAATCTACACTGGAATCAGTCGACCGTTTAGGCCTCTCCACCATGTAACACGCGACAACGCTAGTCCAAAGACTTTCAGTCAGTAAAAGTACTGTCCCAATCGAGAAATGGTTCCTGCAATTGATTTATTAACTTCGATGAGGAGAATTTATCTTGAACAATCCTCATTTTGGCAGCTTCGCTTTCAACTTCGAGGAGATTATCTACGGCCGACGACCAAAAGCAGACATGTAACGCTACAACACTATGCAACAGTCAACTGGAAACATTGTTGAAAATGTCGGTCAAGGTTACTCGACTCAAGCTGTGTATATGCCAGTAGGTTTAGCATGGTACCCTCTCTTCCCAACCTTCACCGACAGACAACTTCTCCATTCCCTGCCTTCTCCCGCACACTCCACAGCTCTCTCAAATGTAAAAACAGGTTGCCATCCAAGTTCTCTCACAGCTTTCGACGAATCGTACACTCGATCCATACTAAGCGGTAACTTCCACTCACGCTTCAAAAGAAGCTCCGTATGCCTCGGAAGAGTCTGCTGAACCACTTCGCCCGCCCGACCATTGTTCAACGCTCGAAGCGTCTCCTCTGCCCGACCAAAAGGAGGAGGAGCACTAATCACATACTTTCCCCACCCGATCCTTTTCGCCTCTCGCATCGCACATACATTGGCAAGAACAACATCAGCAATATCGACTCTTCGATACATCAGCTCGCAGACTTTGAGATTGTCATCGTCGAAAGCCTTTCTTGCGACTTCATTATCGTCAGGCTCAGGGAAGAATCTCGAAATCTTGAGTACCAGGACAGGCATTTGGCTCTCCTGGTGGACAAGATGACAGAGATCCTCAGCAGCCGTCTTCGTGGTACCGTAGATGTTCTTCGGAATAGGCACGACACTTTCGTCAATCCATGCTGCTGGCTGACCGGGCTTGGGAGCTAAAGCTGCACCGAAGGTCGACGTTGTAGATGCGAGAATGAAGGCCTCAATTCTGTTGGTCTTGCTAGCTTCCTCGAGGAGGACCAGTGTTCCGGTGATATTCGTGTCGATGAACGCTTCTTTTGGGTGCGATTCGACGTGTGGTTTGTGGAGAGTTGCGGTGTGGAGGACATAGCGGATTGAGGGATAATCTGTAAAGACCTTGGAGATGAAGGTCCGATCTGAGACTGATCCCACGTCAGAGGTATGTTCTGATTTGAGTATGTCGATTCCGAAGGGTGTGAATCCATATGTGGGCAGCTCGAGCATGAGAGCATGGCCGAGATGGCCCGCTGAGCCTGTTACAAGTACGTCCGGGAATGCCATTGTGTCTTGACAATACTGATAAGGCAAATAATATGCTTCAGGTTCGTTAGCTTATTATACGTACTGTGGGAACTGAGTCACTTGGATTAGCATGCCTTGTAAAGCTTGATGAACGCCCAGCGGGCGGAAAAAAGGTTAGCATGCAGTAGGGCAAACGCGAACCATCATCATTGAGACTACTAGGACAAGATATCTTCGTACTCTGTTTTCATACAGCAGTAATGTAACTGTGGCTTGCTACTTATGTTGCCATTATGACAAGTACAGTAATGAGAGTTTTCGTCTCAGTTGTTCGGCACCTTTTCCGTACGCTACCTGGTACCTCTGGGCTCGACATTGAACCTTCAAAAGCGAGGTCCAGCAGAACGATGAGACTATCTCCATCTGCTGGCATCGCGGTCATCGTCACCACCATGAAGCTCATCTTCATACTTGTAGGACAGCTTGCGCTCAGGCCGTCCATTTCTGCCCTTCTTCATCTTGTTGCGGTCGCCCTTCGGTCCACGTGGCGCCTCAAATGTGTCTTCTTCCTCACGACCACGCTTACCCAGAGAATTAGGGTGGCCAGTGGCAGTGTGCCGACGCTGTGCTTCCTTGGCCACGCGATTCTGCTGTGCAGCCGCTCGCTCCGCAGCATATATGTCTCCCGCCGGCGCAGCAGGCGCCTCGACAACGCTCTGGACCACTACACTCGGACGGCGGTCTTTGTTGTTGGCACTGTCCTTGCTGGCACGAGCAGACTTGGAGCCCTTGATCTTGAAGCCAAGCTCGTCAGAGGGTGGCTCGATGACTGTACGTGGACGATCACGTTCGCGCTCACGTTCACGCTCGCGACCAGCGTCGCGGCCACGATCGTCGTCACGCGCAGAACGGTCATTTCTTGACGAGCGGTGCGATCGCTCTTTGCGGTCTTCTTCGTATTGGTAATCATCCTCGCGACGGGAATGCTTGCGGCTGCTGCCACGGCGGCTGTCCTTGTGATCGTCCTGGTCGGCGGCACGGTCGTGATGGGTCTTGCTTTTCCGTCGTGAATACTCATCTCTATCATCCACGTCGTCCTTCTCGTGGCGTCGGCGACGATCCTTGTCCCGGCTTCGATCACGGTGGGACCGAGAAGATCGGTACTGCTCGTCTTCCTTGTCGCGATGGCGGCGGCGTGAGCCATCATCAGTACGAGACTCGGATCTTGAGCGGTACTTTCTCTTCGAATCATCCGCGTCGTCATCGTGTCGACGCTCTCGGTCCTTACGCTTGCGTCGGTCACTCTCCTTGCGACGAGCATACGCACCATCCGACTCAAGTCCATCATCCATAACGGGCGATCTGCTGCGGCGCCGAGAGTGCGAACGAGAAGTCGCTCCGAATTGCTCGACTGGCTGCGACTCTTGCGGCGGGTTGTCGTCCTGCATAGACTCGTCTTGCTTGGCGGGTCCATTGGGCGGCATTCGTGATTCAGACCGCGGCGCTGGTGTCGAACTCTCGATCTTCTGTGGCGGTGTCGCCATGGCCAGGTTCCTTCCAGACCAGCCAGTATTTGGTAGACCCTTGAGCATGGCTTTTGGTCCCTTTGGTGCATTGACTGGCGGTGCGGGAGCCGGGGTCAGCTCCGTTGCGTTTGAGAATGCGTTGTTGCCAAAGCCGCCACGGCCTCTGAAGCCACCGCGTCCGCCGAAGTTGTTGTTGTGATGGCCGTAACCGTATTCCTGTTGGTACGGTGCGCTCTCATCGTATTCTCCGTACGCCGCGGAATGATCAACAGATTGAATCTGGGAAAGCTCGCCATCGAGGGACGCCGTGTTGCCATTCGGCTTGTCGACATTTGTCGACGCGGCGCTTCCATCGTTGTCTTCATAGAAAGTCTCAGCTTTGGTCGACATAGGGGAGTGGGATAAGCCACGCTGCTTACTTTGCAATTGATGGTCACCGACGTCCTTCGCCTGATCAGAATTCTCGCCTGCATTGTTAGTGTCTTCTGCACTGTTAGTTTCGGTGTTGGCAACCTTGTTATCGCTGGCATCCTCGCCATCCACATTTCCAGAGTTGGCAGGAGTGGCCTTCCGGCCCTCGTAAACGGGAGAGGCACGACGAGGTGGCACGCTCTCCGAGTTTGCGCCTGTCCGCTGCGGACCCTGCTGGAAACCATGGTTCTGGTCCTGCTGGCCGTGCTGTTGATGGAAGCCATTTTGCTGCTGATGGAAGCCGTTCTGCTGGTGGCCTTGTTGATGACCCCAGCCGCCGCCACGACCACGAGGATTCCAGTTACCTCGTGCGCCTCTACCGAAGCCACGGTTATAGCCACGACCGTACCCGCGATCATTAGAAAAGTTCTGTCGCTGAGCGTTTCCGTAATTTGATTGCATATAGTTTCCTTGATCGGGAAAGAAACCAGGTCCTCCCATGCCACCAAAGTTTCCCATACCTCCACCCATCATGCCGTTTCCCATGCCACCCATGCCCATACCCATCATGCTCAAATCTCCCATGTTGCCGCCGAAATTCCCATTGAACATCATTGATGGATCCATGCCCATTCCAGGCATGCCTGCGGATCGTCTCAGCCGTGTAGAGGGAGGTCTTGAAGAAAAAGGTAACTCACCCATCATGTTTGGCATACCCATGCCGAAGCCAGGCATCATTCCGTTGAAGCCATTCATGCCCATATTCATATTCATGTTCATATCGCCGCCGTTCCCGAAGTTGCCCAAGTTCTGATTGAAGCCAAAGTTCTGCTGCTGTTGCAGCTGGTCGACTTGCATGTCCTGATCAGAGGGCTTGTCTTGGTCGTTGTTCTGCGCACCGTACTCTTGCTCATCCTGTTCGCCTTGCGGTGTGTGTTGCTGTTCATCTTGCTCAGGCATCTCGGTAGTGATGACCACGTCGTCGTCGTCGTCTTCCTCTTCGTCTTGGTCCGCAGCTCCATTAGAGATGGCCTCGGACTGATTCATCTGCTGGTCAGCCAATATTCAACGTAGTAAGCTCCTTCACCCAACACTAAACCTCGTCGCCAAAGCCTCATGCTCAGACCTATCCTTAAAGCTGCATGCTTGCACCCCACGGCCGCAGCTAGTCCTCCTCCTAACATCGAATCGCATGCCGAACTGCAATCTCTTGCCCATTGCCTTTCAAGGTCCCACTTCAAATCGCAACTAAAAGATGCATATGTGCAGGGAAAAACGTAGGAAATATAGCTCACCTGAATCGCGGGATCCGCACTGCCCTCAGTTGCGGCATCCTGGCCTGTCCCAATCATGGACACGTTCTCCTCTTCGCCGCCTGCCACTGCGGCAGATTCCGAGCCTGCCGGCGCAGCAATAGCGGGTGTTGGTATCTCCGTAGGCTCGGCGGGAGTTGCAGCTGGCTCAACAGCTGGTACTGCTGCTTCGGCGCCGCGTTTCTTTCGCTCGGTCTTGATGAATGCTTTGATTGTCATTTGAAGGCCCTTGGCTGGTACGCACATGTCGGCGGAGAATGGTGTGTGAGTGCAAATGGGGCATTCGGTTGCGCTCATCGTGTCGTGACCTGGGGCGAGTCAGTGTGGCTCATAGAACGGAAGCCTTGAGTTTAGCTTACAGTCGCCGCAGATGGTGTTGTCACAGCATGGCAGCTTCATGGCGTTGATGGCAAGCTTGTCGCAAGTTGCGCAACGCAGCTTTTCTGGAATCGAGGCCACGTCCATGGAACTGTTTGTGCGTCAGCATCAACGCGCCAAGGGAATTCATGCGTGGAAAACATACCGCGCCAGCTCCAGAGAAGCAGCATCGAGTTTGGCGGCCATTTTGCAGAAATTCTAGGCTGCCGCAGCTGCAAAGTGGTGGTGCCGCGCGACTTTCACTCTGTCGTCTCTGTCGGTGGTGTCATGGGCGGCGCGATGCTGCAATCCGCGGAGAGAGACTGATGTGAACGGGGATAGTGATGGCGCTGACGGTGAACGGTGGACGGCGGTGGGTGATGGTGAGGTTGACTTGGAGCTGAAGTCGCGTGCAGATGCAGCTGTTTTGCGCGAAAGCGGAATTACTTCGGAAGATCTCAAAGGTTCTCCTCCGACATCACCTGCAATCAACACAGCAGCGACAATGTCAGAGTCGTAGCAAACACGTTGCCACGATGACCAGAGACGATATTAATATCGGTATATACCGCTATACAGCCGCCAAATACATATAAACATCGCATGTTGCCGATGTCTGCCTCTTCCCAACCTCGTCCATCGACGTCAGCACGGAGCTTCAAATTAAGCTTCGCATGCGACTTGGTAGAGAGACATCACCTCTTCACATTACTCTTGCTCACTTCGCCTCATCTCGCTGTGATGATTCTTGGACAGATCGCTTGGAGCGACTGTGTTTGCTTTCTAATCTTTCTTGCTCCTCAACTGATCTTTCAGATTGGCCTCTTTCAAACACTAGTTGTCGGCATCAAGGCATTGCCATTTCTCCGTCAGTTTTCAATGTCATCATCATAGAACGCTTCGTCTAATCACCACCATAGTTCTTCGACTTCCAAAACAATTCATCAAAGAGCGTTACTTCATCAAAAAGGACCAACAGCCTCCATTTGTGCAACGTGCCACGTTATTTCAAGATGTGGTCATACGATGTGTGCGATATGCTTTTTCGGACATACCAGCGTCCGTTGGGCGGGTGTTCTTTTCTAAATGGGTTGCATTGCCATTTATCAAGTTCCGCATGTTGAGACATGGATATTGGAAATCGCCCATCTATTGGCGAGAAGTCAATGAGGTAATTGATTGTTGCTACTACGCAATGCCAATAGATGTTGAACATGTCGCAGGGTGGCAGAAAAGGAATATACGCCATTTATGACAACTCAAGACGGCCGGACGTGATCCTCTATTACTGCCATGGTATATTCAACCCATCAGCTTTGCGTCCCAACACTGACAATCTCAGGCGGCGGCTTCTCCATGGGCTCTTCATTCTTCTATCTTGAGTTCCTCCTAGTATGGCTGACACTCCTCAAACAAGCCGGCTACGCCAATCCAGCCCTTTTTGCTCTCGAATATACATTAGTGCCAGAGGCCACATATCCCACCCAAGTACAGGAGGCCCTAGCCGGATACAAATACGTCCTATCACTAGTCGATGATCCCTCCAGAATAGTGGTTAGTGGCGATTCAGCAGGAGCCACTTTAATCTTGAGCCTAATGCTCTGTGTATCCGGCTACTCCTCTCTAAAGAACAAGATGCCTGGTGTCGCCATTGTAATCTCTCCTTGGGCCACCATCATCTCACCGAAGAACAAGAACACCCGCTCAGACTACTTGAATGCGGAGAGTTTACACCTCTATGGAACGCAGTACATTGGGAAGAACGGTTCTCAGGATAACGCATTGGTGTCACCGGGCCGATGCAATGATCTCAGTTGGTGGCGAAGAGCATCGCCAAGTCAAGGCTGGTACTTTATATACGGCGCAGAGGAAGTTTTTGCGCCAGAGACGAAAGAGCTCATAGCCCAGCTGCAAAAGGCTGATGTAAAGGTGGAGGAGTACGAAGAAGAGGGTTGGATCCATGCTTGGCCTGTGGTGAAGCTGTTCCTTTGCAACAAGCAAGAGGAGAGACAAAGTGGATTGCAACGAATGGTGGATGTCATTGCTAGCAGGATTGAGATAGTAAAAGCCAAATGAAGGGTATCTCAATGCAGAAATAACCATCCAATCTTGCATAGCCTTCCGTTGCTGCTCAGGGAGAAAATGCTCCGTATCCATCGGGGCGACTTTCCTGTTTAAGACCTGAAAACCTTGACCTTCTGTCGAATACCTTTCCTGCAAACTGGACAGGCCGCAGCGCGTCTGGGTCGCGTCCTGTCATGAGCCAGCGTTGGTGAGTGCTGGTCACTGCACCACTGACACATGGTTAAGTGTCCGCAAGGAAGCATCGCAATGGTCGCTATCTGAGTGTAGCACACCTGGCAATCGAGCTTCACAGTCATTTGTTCGTCGGTCAGAGGTTCTTGTGGACGCCCAGTATCTGGTGCGTCCAGGCCTTTGCCTTCACCGTCCGACTCGACTTCGGAGTCCTCTTCTTCCGTTAGTGGTCGGTAAACCGTGGCATCGCGGAACCTTCGGGTGGTCATTGTCTGAGCTGGAGCAAATCCATTATCTTGAAGACGTTGGTACGCAGCTCGTGTCTCATCGTCACGATCTGCCATTCTTTGGAGGAGTGTGGCCGTACTTGTGCGCATGGCGAGTTGCCCAGCAGCCAACGCGACATTGTGTGTCGCTTGTCGCTGAGCATCTAGCTCTGCTCGACTGTGATTTCCTTGGCGAGCAGCTTCGCGTCTCTCTCGCTCTAAGGTAGCATGGCGGGTACTTTGGTCGGCGTTCATGTCACTGGCATGTTGCTCGTGCACTTCTCTCGCCCGACTCTGTGTGTGGTCGTTTTGAAGCATCTCCGTCAGAGTCAGACGAGTCGCTTCGTCGCGCTCTCCTCGCTGCAGCTTGTAGAGCATTTCGAGCTGAGCTGGGGCACTGAGACCGGATAGTCGTCTTATCTGAACACTCATCTGGTACGCTTCTGCCATGACTTCAATGTCATGTAGGATAGTCTGTCCTTCCTCTGCCATCTCTCGAGCCACTGGACTGAAGCTGATATGTTCTCCGCGCTCGCGTCGCCTGCGGTTTCTCTCCGCCGGCAGACCAGATCCCCAGATCATGTCCTGATTTTGTACAATGTCCTGGATAGTATCGCGGTCTTCCTCGTTCAGACTATTGCTAGTTACTGCATTGATAAGCCGTAATACGAATGGTCTACCTGCTTCGGAAGACGCGTTCTCGCCACTCTGAGGAAGGTTCAAACGCAGGTTTTCGTTATCCAACGAGGCAGAAAGGATGTAAAGTGCGTCCAATCCGCGATCGTTATTACTCAATGGGTCTGGGTCAAGCTGCTCTCCGGGAGGACCGGCAACCACTGGTTGATGAGTTTCTTCTGCGTTTGTCCGGGACGTGATGTGATTATGTTCATCGCGCAGATTCCGCGAATAGTCCTAGACACACGAGAAGTGTTAGTCATGTCAGCACTACTACGAGCTCTTGGCCGGGACAACTCACCTCTGCTGCAAAGCCATTCTCCACATCAGCACCGCTGCCGTCCTGAGGAGCTCCTGTGTGTTCCTGACTCCAGTTCTGGCGTCTGAGTAATGTGTAGTACTGTTGCAAGCCCGTCTCGTAGTTTTGATCAGCCGCTCTGCTTGCCTCCGCTAAGCGCGATGCTGGAGATGTATACTGTGTGATCTCAGTTCGGCGATGGGTAGCAGGTTGCTGCTGGTGAGGTCGTGGCACGCCCCAGACATCTCTCTGCTGTTGCTCCAACGATGCTAGTAATAAGGATGCATCCTCGCCGCCTGCTCTTTCCTCATCTTCGAGATATTGTCTAAGGAGTTGCTCCTCCCGACGTACTTCCTCGGCGACCTGGAAACGCTCCATTGCACGCGAGAACATTCCACCGATTGGAGACTCGTAATTTTCGCCCTGCGCGACGACCTCTTCTCGTGAACCGAATATACGAATGTAGTTCTCCGTAGTACGCTGTTCGTTCCGAAGTTGGCTGAGTCGTGCTCGAGACGTACGTAACTCCTCATCAGCCAGATCGAGCTCAGCAGCAGCTTGATCACGGCTTCGCTGGGCCTCGTCGGCGTGCTGGCGAGCCTCGTCTACCCTACCTTGAATGTTTGCGATGCTACGCTCCGTAGGTGTTGAGGCCGTGTTTGCGGTGAGCGCGTTGACGCTGTTGATCGCTCGTTGTGCGTCCTCTCGCGAGGGAATCCCGGATATGGCATCAAGCGTTCGTCCCAAATTCGCCAAGCGGTTTGAAGCATCTGTAGGATCAGGCACTGTCTCTCCAAGATCACGAAGCCCAGAGATGACTCTCTCTATACCGCTGCGCATCCGGTGCAACTCTCGACGCAAAGCAGCTACCCGACGAGCTTGATACTCGCGGCTGCGACTTCCTGATGGAACCATGGATTGAGCATGAATACTGTTTGAAGAGAACATATCCCTGGCCAACTCCATATCTTGTGCTGTAGCCTGTGCCACAATTGGTCGCTCGCTGTCGGGTGACAGCGGTCGAGGTTCTCGCTGTGCCCGGCTCTCCTCAGTCGTGGCAGTCAGGAATAACTCGTCGAGAGTCTCTTCCAGACTGGGACCTGTTTCAGTCACCTCTTCCTGTTCAGCAAGCCGTTGCCGCCGGGACTGCTCCCGCTCCTGTTCCTCAAGCTCGCTCCGTTCGCGGCCAGCGCGCAACTCTTCGAGTGTCCGAGGCAAGCAGCCTGGCGCAACATCTCTGAGATCCTCTCCAAGAACCGCAATCCTCTCTTCGCTCCCGTCGTCTCGTGTAACAACCCTGAACCCTTGATGAAACTCGTACCATCGGTTCAAGAAGTCTGCTTGATCCGGAACGGCTGGTATTCTGGTCTCCCGGGTCTCCATCCCCGATGCTTCTACCCGGTTCGTCCAGAATTCTTTGCAAAACCAGCAGTAACGCTGCCATCGTGTGCCACGGGAGACGAAGCCAATGCCGTCGATGTATGTGGAGTAAGTGCTGGAGTGGTTTCGCTCATCGTAGCAAGCACAACATTCCCCAATGGAGGAAAGGCGGCAACTTGTAGGGAGCTTGTGATCGCAGTACGAGTCCAGTCTCGGCTGCCCAGCAGTGAGCGTCCCCATTGCTGCATGCCGTGTGTGTAAAGGCAAGAAAGTGTTCTTGATGCTCAAAGGGTGTCAACAATGACGAATCTGACTAATGCGCGCTAAATTGCCGGGAGTCGAGCGGAGCGGAGGCCGGTCTGCATTACTTCCGTTCAACTTCTCAGCTTCGATTGCTTCAGCACCATCATGCATTAATTCCCGCGTCGGTTCACAGGCACAAGACGTGTTTATACAGGCCTGAATACTTCATATTGCAAGCTTCATGCACTGGGCGGCCATGGGATCAAGCGGGTGTCTATCTCCGTAGCCGTTCGCCACCTCGACCGGTTCTTAACATTGGCACACCTCTACCTCTCACAATGGACGTGAACTCCTCACACTGGCCTTTTCCTCAAGCACAGCACTTCTGGAATGGACTCCGAATGGGTTTGTGCTCTGTAAGAGACTGAAAAGAAGCATTGATCTAGAGTGCGACGATGCTGTGCAACGTGCAGAACAATAAGGCCGTCTTTCCGGCCCGTCCAAACGCACTTCCTGATCTTATTGCGCTCAAAAGCACATCTCTATCCCCAGTCCCACATCTCCGGAAACATGCAAGGGTTACAACAGCGTGAGACCTTCTCTTTGCGCCGATTATCCGGCGCACTTCTGCACGCTGGCTCTAAATGACGATATTCCTGGAATCACGCGGCGATTTGGCACCACGTCAATCACTATTTTATGGACCAAGAGATTTCAGGCTCCACCTTAAGTCGTGTTACATCCCAGCCGCCGTCCGTCAGAGTTGCACGGCGTTCATTGTGGTCACGCTCACGCTTACACTACGATGTCCCTCGCGGTCTGAAAGATCACAACCCAATATCATGGTCCCGACAAAGTGGTAAGCCATCATGGAACGACCAAGCCGCACCGGATCCTCGCAGCGCTCGCTCTACTGGTCAAACGCGTACCCGTTGTTCTTCAAGGCATCTGACATACGTGCATACATGCATACATGCCCCGATGCCCCGATCCGATCTTGAACAGTCTTCTGCTCGGTCGTCGAAAGCTACTCAGCAGCTGCAATGGGTCATGAGATCGTCAAACTTTGTGTTCGCCAATTCGAAAACAGAAATCCAATTGACATGTTTTCCACCCATCAACGAATGCGCTTTTCCGACTTTCGGAGCTGTTGGTCTTGTCCTCTTCCCGTGTAACATCGTGAACTCCGCCCATATATGGAGTACCAATAGACGCCGGATCCTCCCATTCCGTGTGCATCCGTCAGCCATTGCGGACCCGGTAGCTCATAGTCGTCACGCGGCCGGTTTCAGGAGGCGGCTGTCTCGAAACACTTCAGACTCGCTTCGCCCACGACAATTCGATCGTTGGGTCCTTTCAGTGACGCGGGCAAGCAGTCGTGCCTCCATTGGGCTGCTTAACAAGCCAAGGCGGCCTGGCGGCTTCTTCGGTACGGCGCTCTGCGGCGTGACAGTTTACACAAGGAGCCAACATACCGTGAGAACAATGGCACAATACACACGCCGAGGTCGAGGTGCAGTATCATGATACCATGTATTCTGGTGTGCGTGACGTCCATGAATCACTACGCTTGCGGGCACGACGACTTGCATATGGTGGCTACTACATCGTTGCGCTCAGACGCTGTGATTCATCTGGAAAGTATAAACTGGTTGATGTCCGTGATGTGGCTCATGGCACACTCTGAAAACCAGGAAGAATTAGAGTCAGACTTGCCAACGAAGTAACGAAACTCTAATTATGCACTCCCAGAAGTCTTCTACTGATCGAAAAGCATCTGCAAGCTCGAATTCGAGGTCATACTCCTGATATTGAGCGACGCAGATCTGTACTGATCACCGAACAGAACGACAGATCTTTTGCATGGAGTCGGTGCTCAATTCTCTTCCAAAGAAAGCAAAGCCGAGAGAAAATTGCTGGATGCTTTGAAGAAAGCCAATTCGTCTTCTTCCGCTCACTACAGCGCGCCCAGCAAGCGCAAATGATAGCTCCAGACGACTGTGAGGACACCTAGTCTGGCAATACTTTACAAACTGACGCCTTCCAGGTACAAACTACCACGATGGAACCCAGCTGTGCTGCATGACGACGAGAAGTCACAAATCAGTGCTCTATGGCTGCGAAATTTCAAAAGGCAATTCCGCAGGCAGTGCCAGCTTTAAGCCGTGGAAAGATGGAGCAGTATCTTGTCCATTGTGGGTATCATATGGCTGCTGAGTCCTGATTTGAGCTGGTGTAGATGTTGTGCCCGAAAGTCTTCCGAGTATCAATCTTGTCTGCTTCATCTTCCTCTTCCTCTTCACTAACCTTCTTGGTACTATAGAGGATACTTCCAGCCACGATTCACTTCTCGGACAATGTAATCTTTCATTCATGCGAAGGCGCAATCCGTGCGCTAGTGAGCGGCCAAGGCTGTGCCTACGACTAGGCACCAGCTGGGCATTTGCAAGCAAGCCTGCCTCAACATTCCCCATGTATTGACAGCCAAACTTACCAGCGATCATCGGCAATGCTGCTATACACCAGTGAAGAACCTCCCAAAGTCAGCCATGGAAGGGACGGTACAGGGCGGCGACGCAGATTGTCTTGATCATTCTTGGCGGTCTCCTTCCGCTTTGAGGCCGAGGCGAGCCCTAGCACTCTTACCAAGGCCTCATCCCCTGGGGAGCATCTCTTTCCATCAACGGCTTTCTTTGTTGATTTCAAGTCAAGTAAGATTGGGCGGTTTCTCTCACGAGACATTCGCCTAAGACAAAGAAGACACCTTTGTCTTAATCGTGATTTGATGATACCTTCATACAGCATACTAATTTCCTGGCAGCGCTCACAGCATCTTCACGCTTTGCTTCCCATTCTTCACATCGAGATCTTCTGGAAAGATTATCCTGCAAAACATTTTCTCAAATTAATCGTGGCAATGTCTGACCATACGACCTTCAATACACCACGCCGCTACTGCGAGTACAATGACGGCCGCATATCTCGAAGATACATCACTCGCACCCTTGATAGACCTCAGCACCACGTTCGCACCGATAAGATAGGAAGTCGACATGATGATTGGCGACGTAGGGATGCGATAGATTTACAATGCTCGACTCAGCTTACCAAAGCACTGATTAAGGACCGCGAAGATCAGCTTTGGGCAACCAATCCGGCAAACAGAAAAGGGGTTGATCCCCTAGCGAATGTGATGGGCTGGTTTTCGGGACATCTCGCCCAGACCGCGTGGGTTGAAAGGAAAACTCGTTGCTATCGCCGGATTAGACCAGCGTCTGAGCAGAGAGCCAGAAAGAGGAACACTCCATTGCATCGAGCTTACCAACTCGCCAAAGCCGAGCGAGAGGCAGGAGAAGGTCATCGTGCGAACGTGCTCACTGTGCATGAGCAAGGCAGACTTAGGGCTGCTGTGAATAATCCCTCGTTTCTGATAATGGCCGAAGCGGAGAATGCGGAAGATGATGCTTTGAAACAGAAGTATGAGAGAGAAGACGAGCTCAAAAGTATTCTCGCAACTTTGGCGACTGCAATGCCTGGACCAGAGCAGCCTCACGTTATGACTCCCCCTCGTACACCTCCAGCGATGCATCCCGATCGTTTGGCTCAATTGAACCTGGCTTCGTTCTAATAACCGGTTGTAACTGAGGAGGAAATGAGGCAGAGAAGATCAGAAAAGCTTCATCGAGCAAAGGCCAGGTTGGAGTGAGGGCAGCTCGAATGTAAGCATTGCTACAAAGAAATGCCTCAAGAGGATTTTGGCAAGCTCCTGAGTGTGCCGCAGGCATGGATGGGCAGTTGAGAATATATATAAGATAGAGTGAGAAGTGAGTCTCGAATCATCTTTGGCTTTAGTGGCAACCGGTATTGAGTAGCACTCACTGCGGGGGGTCGAAACAAAAGTCGAAAGAACGTATAGTGCGGAGAGCATTTACGCTGACGCTAGCGCCGCGCTAAATCCGAGCAAGTGAATGCAGAGTGGGAGTCCAACTTCCAAGAACAGCAGCTGATACCGCCTGGCGATATTCAGAAGTATTTTTACCATACAGTTGATAAGACATGCACTTTTCCTCCTGCGTTCAGTCTTTGGCCACAGATTTACAGCATCTTCTTAAGTGTTTAAGGCGTAAAGCTGCAAAGCTTTCTCCGCCCACTCCAACGCCTCTCTGCTAGCTTCTCGTGATGACTGAATTTTGTCCGCTTACTAGGCTCGGTGAGTAGTAGGCGCCATTTTTGGAGAAGTCGGGCGATGCTGTGGCCGCCCACAATGAATTCTTGCAACCATCCTCTGGCATGATCACTTTCGACATTGTGTAGACCGGAGAATTGATCGGCGAAGCTAAGGCCACTCACTAACTCGGTGCCCAAGACTACAGGGTGGACAGCAATCGAGGCCAAGCTCGGGTAGTGCTTGGCGAGTTGAGATGCGTATAGTGCGTCCGCAAGCTTGCTTTGGGCGTAGCGCTTCCAACGACCTCCAAATCCAAAGTCTTGCAAGGTTTTGAGGTCTCTGGGCACAACATCTTGGCTAGGTGCGAGCATCATTACTTCAGCACGGACGAGAACAAATTCGCGTTGCAAGTCCGAATGTTGCATCTGGCAAACGCTTGGCGAACTTTGCATAGTCGAGAACATGGTCAAACCACCGCTGAAGACTGCAAGCCCCTTCAGCAGCTCCGGAAGCTCACGTTCGGTCGATCCGGTCGAGGACAGCGACCTGCGTTTCTTGTCAGTGCTACAGTGCTACAGTGCTGAAATACCGTCAATGATCATTTGGTATAGTCCTTACTGCAAATTTCGCTGCCATGGTATTTCTATTATACAGAGCCTTCGACACTTCGATCATTCAGTTCTTCGAAGCGGGCGAGTGAGTATTTCCGATCCCCAGTGCTTTTCATGGTGACTGAAGCCCCTCTGACTGCCAGTCTTTGCTGCGAAGATGAAGTCGATGTATTCTTTTGCTTGCTTGATGTGATTTGTTTGACGTGTCCGGTCATAAGCCGGATAAAATGCCAACAGCCCGGTGCGGACGCTACCACGATCGAAAAATCTTGGTTGACTCTGCGCTGTATCAGTACCATTCACTCGCGGCAATGCTGAACTCTACTTACATCACCCAGTAGGTTGGGTACACCAAATCAGCTGCGGACATGTAAGTAAGTGCTTGAAGAATGAATACGTCCGAGCAAGAACTCACGACCCGATGCGGTGGCGTACTCTCGGACTAAGACGGTTTGTGCGATCGAAGTCGATGCATCTCTACCGCAGTGTCAGTGCTCAGAATCGAGGTGGCAGAATCGTTGAGTCCTTACAGAAATCCAAAGGCTGTCAAGACCAGCAGCAGCTTCTTGTCCGACGGTTTCATCTGTAGGTGAGAGATTAGGTAGAAGGGCAGCGCAGCGCAGGTGAATTCTGCGACAATGTTCATGACTATACTCGTTAGCGAGTGTTGCATATGTCCTGCGCAGACGCTGGTAGGCTTACTGTTTGTTGGCAAGAGTATATCACTTATTGTCTGTTTACTGATGCATCGCCCATGCACTCGTGGATTCCAGTATGCCTCCAATGGTATGCAGACAAAGGCCTGGCTCAGGACGTACATGAGTGCTGTTGCAAGGGAAAGACCCATGCAGGTCCAAATCACTATCCGCATCCAGCGGTTCGTTGGTCCTAAGAGGCGAAGAACGAACCAGCAGACGGAGATCTTGGTGATCATGACTCCGACAACCGCTTGGATCTCGGCCACATACGACCAGTGAACGAGGTTTTCAATGTCGTTCTCCGTCAATGCTGTGACGCTATATCGCTGTTCAGTTGTGTCTTTCAACAATCTAGACTTCGAGCCACTCACGATTTTCCGAAACCGTAATGCACCTCGAATACATTACAGACTGCTCCGCAAAGGGATATTAGGAGTGCCAGAATGATGCAAGCATCATCAAAGCCGAATGCTTTGCTGCGCAGGCGCGCATAGACCCGCAAACAAACGGCAAGGGCCGCCGGCGCCCAGGTACCCCATGTGATGGCAATGATGCTTTGCCCTCGGTCTATCACGGGAGCTGTCGAATCCATGATAGATGAGTCCGTGTCTAGGCTCGGGCTCTTTATGGCCGGAAATGCGAGTATGTCTAGCGACCAAATTTATAGCAAGGAGATCCTGGAGTGAGGGATACATATAGGCAGAAGGAGCGCGAAGGATTCGCAGCTTGGAGATGGAACCAACATGATTGATGAGAGCACGGCAGTCTCCATGTCTGCGTATGGTTTCTTAGCGCCAGTCGGACCTGTCACTGTCACCTTGCACTTCTTGGTCCTCGCGTTGTCGATCAACGGACACGGACACGAGGATTGCAAGCTGATGGGAGTCCCGAGCTCGCTGCTGTGCCGCAGATGCTGGTGATTCTGCCATCTCTCTGACGGAGGTCACATGCGCTAGTATCAGCGAGATTTCAACTGAAGCCATATGAGAAGTACCTTGCGACGCAATAAAGGACTCCGGCGGAAGTCCAGAGCGTGTAAAGCAGTTAAGATTATTCTCCAAGGTAAAGTTGTACTGTACAACGGAACTAGCAGTTGGCGTGATGAACTCTACTGATGAGACAACTTTTGGAATTGGCTTGACTGTCACACCGATATAGTGCCCGCGCGGGATCGCCGCTGCACGCCAAATTAGTACTACAGCGTCGATTTAAACAGGGCGTAATCGTCTATATCGTTAAACTTTATGTTTATTTTAAAAGCTTTATGTTTATTTTAAAAGGTATACTAAATTAATACGTTAATTAGCTTACTATCGTACTATCGCTACTATATAACCCTAACCTTAACCCTACGTATAACCCTATCGCCGCCCTCGCTATATTCCGCCCCCTCTACTACTTCTACCCCTACTACTACTATTCGGTTACTAGTAGAATAGCTCTAGATCTAGTAGTAGAGGTTACTAGTATATTTACTCTACTAGTATACGTATTAGTATAGTTTCTAGTAATTACCTATCCGTCTAAGAGCGTATATA
>MWSQ01005707.1:0-35578 GCA_002116395.1 Ramularia endophylla | reverse complement strand
GTATAGATTAGGTCTAATTCTTAGCTAACTACTAGTTTAAAGGTACCTATTACGGCTGTTCCCTAAAAGGGTAAAGAAGTAATATACTATAAGGGTGTTGTAAATAGGAATAACGTATACAACCGAGTAGTTAGTAGTATAGGTATAATATTGCTTAAAGAGAGGAGTTCTCTCTTTAAGAGTACGAATATATACTCTATAGGTCTTAGTATTAGATTCGGCCTACTTTCGGGTCTAAATCCGCCCTTCGGCCGCGCTATTAGCCGGGTAGCCTAATAGTAAGCGTACTCTCTATATATCTAGTAAGGCGGCGCTCTTATTAGTAAGCAACTATACGGTTCTAGTAGACGCCGTTAACGCGTTTGTTAAAGGTAGAATACGGTATACTAAAGTTAAGTATATACTAGCTCTTATTCTTCTATCTACTACCCCTCTACTCCGCTATTACCCGCTATATATAGCCTTCCTTCTCTTCTCGTAACATAGCCTTCTATATTAAGTAGTCTAGCATCGTAATAGGGCGTAGATTAGTAGTACGCTAATAGTATTAACGATTAAGGAGGATTGTAAGCATTTATCTAAAGTCTAAATAACTCCTCCGGTAGTAGCCGTACTAGTAAGAACTATAGATTTAGTAGGTATTTGATTACTTAATTAGTTAGCCTAAGAAACTAACGAGTTCTATAAAACACGACTTCTACCTTATAGACGTTACGTAGTAGAGTCTAACACTATCTCTATACTAGCCTTAAGGACTAGAGAGTAGGGACCGGTAGTTATAGGGCGTATCTAATAGTCGTAACTATTAATATAGAGTTACGTACGTACTTAATAGTTAGTTACCGCTAAGCCCTAATATTAGTAGTATGTCCTTACCTAATATAGGCTTAATTTTAGGGCTATATCCTATCGGGCTATATCCTATCTTATATAGACTCTAACCCTAGCTAACCCTAACCTTAACCCTATATAATTATAAGAACTATTATATATAGAGCTTATATAGTTTCTTTTAAAGCCCTATTATAGAGCTTTAATTTTATCTATATATCGCTCGAATTAAAGCTAAATTAAGGCTATAGTTATAAATTAAAGATTTAAGCTCTATTTTGAAAATAAAGTTAGACTTCGAACTTTGTTTATAGTATAGACCTACTCTAGCTTTGAACACATCTTATAGATAACACTATAA
Organism: Ramularia endophylla; assembly: GCA_002116395.1. NCBI lineage: Eukaryota > Fungi > Ascomycota > Dothideomycetes > Mycosphaerellales > Mycosphaerellaceae > Ramularia > Ramularia endophylla. The sequence goes on along the minus strand of MWSQ01005707.1, from coordinate 34,386 downwards.
CTAACGTACCTATAGTACTTCTAAATGTACTAAACGACACCGCTAACCGAGTTAGTTATATATATACTAAAATTTCGGTCCTACGGCGCATTTTTCCCTCTAACCTTTGTTGCTAGTTTGGAGTTAGTTACGACCCGATAAGTTACCAGAAACACACCTTATTCGTTACGACTAAGGATACGTTACCAGGGGGGAGTAACTAACGTTAGTTACGACCCGTTGCCGGTCCCTGCCAGAAAGACCTCAGATTTCTGTCGGGAGGTTGCATTGGAACGGAGAGCGGTGCTAGCCAGAGCACTGAATAGCTCCATGTTTCTCCTTTCCATACCAACCGAGAAGGTCGTCAGAAAAGCCCATCGGTATATGCACAGATTTCCAATCATAACTCTGTGATATCATTTCAGCATCATCGAACTGTCTCCCACTCCGCACCGACGTTATATACTCATGCAACAAGTATGTCCCTCTCCCTCTCCAGAGAAAAGGGTAGCAGCTCCACCGTGCGCTCTGCTTTAGCAAGCTGTTCCCTCTCTCTCCCCATCTCCCATGTCCATGTCTTCGCTTCAAAAACGCCCACGCTATGCAGCAAAGCAGTATTCTTCATATCCTTCTCCCATCCCAGTCTTTCTACAAGGCCGCTGCGTCGCTCTCAACTCCGATGGAATGTGGCCTCTTCAACTTTGCCAGCCATTTCCCCAGCTCTTAGCCTTAGGAATCTCCAACCCAGCAAGGACCATATTCACCCTATGCAGCCTCAACAACAACGTTCTCTCAATCTCCTCAGCAGCCTTCTTTGCCTCCGCATGCGCACTCGCTCTCAGCTCTTTCCGCGGAGCAACCAGCACACCGTTCACCACATCGATCCGCGCATCCAGTGTCTTGTTCTCAATCATATGCATTACCTCCTTCTGCATCGCATTTGGATCTTGAGTGAGGGGTGGGAAGGTGGAAGCGAGTGCATTGAGGGTCACTTCGGAGAAGGAGGAGAAGTAAGCGGTGATGCTGCGTTCGCGAATACGGGCGAAAAGGGCGTCGACGTGGGTGCCGGCTTGAGTGGCATGGACGCCGAGGAAGATGTCGAGGGACCAGTCTGAGTAGTAGTGATTTAGAAGCTCAATACAGGCTTGGTACTTCGCGGTGGTGTACAAGCCAATGGCTTTTCGCATGTGAGGTTCCTGCTCGAGGAATTGGCGAAAGGGACCGCCGAGGACGTTGTCGATGAGTTCTTGGCGAGTCATGGTGGCGAGAGCGCAGAGGCCGCCGTAGATTGCGACATCGTTTGCGCTGGCGAGGAGACGCTCAAAGTCGCTGCCGTGGACGGGTCCGAGATTGTGGTATTCAAAGGGCGTGGACATGAAGGCGAGGGCGGCGTTGCGGTATTCGCTCAGTCCGAGGTAGGCGATGCCGATGGAGACGGATGCGATGGGTGTCAGCTTAGCTTGCTCCTCCTCCTTGACGCCCGCAGTCTTAATGCGGCCGCTGTTGATTTGGGCGCCGCTGAAGTGGCCGGCGCCGTTCATGCCGAGGATCTGCTGGGCGTGTACGGCTTGCACGAAGGAGGTATAGATCATGCGCAGATGCATGGCGCTGATGTGGGTGGGTGTGTTGCAGTAATCCCGCATCTTGGCAAACGCCTCCATTGCCGCATTGTAGCCAGCGCGGTGGATGCCGCCGACGCTGCTGTGATCGGGGACTGGTCCACCGGTGGCGACATGGTGGTTGGCGAGATCCTCCTGACCCATGCGGATGCTCTCGCGGATGAGGTTGTTCTTATATCCCTTCAGCTCGCTCTCCAGCTTCCCCAGTTGCCTCATGTTGTCCTCGTGCTGCTGTGCCGCCCATGTCATGTCCGGTGAGGTGTTGCTGATCTCGCAAAGTTTGTGGTAGAGCTGTACATCTTTGCCGCGCTTGGCTGTGGTGAGGGCGAGGTCGATGGCTTGGTGGGAGAGTGATGGACATGATGTTGAAATGTGCAGCAGGCGGAGAGGCAGCAGCTGGCCTTCGTAGTGAGATGCCCATGCGTCGAGCTCGAAGCTGGGCGGCGCGAGGTTGCGCACCATCGCGGCGGTGATGGAGGTGGAGGGATGAAGGGATGGAGGGAGATGTTGTGGCGAGATGGACAGTTAGAAGGAGGTTGTTCAAGGATTGATTGATTTTGAGAGCTGTTTGGTTTGGAAGCTGATGCTGGAGCGAAGCTGTCGCGGTGAAGACGCGGGGATGTCTGGCCGATGACCGGAGCGGAGCGCACTCCGCTTGTTTCAGGCGGTACCTTAGTTCTATGTGACTTGTCGACTTTTTGATATCCAGACGGGAGTCTTCTTGATACATCACAGTGCGATTTCCTAACCTTCGGCTAATCTATGCCACATAGTCATGCCTTGAGATATGGCCTGCTTTCTCGACCGATACAGATCCTTGGCTCATAATCCCTGCATCTCCAATGCCTCTTAAACCTGGTAAAGACTCTGTACTTTCAAGTCCTTTTCTCCCTCATCTCTTGCGCCTGCTTGACATCCCACTGACAATCCAATACCACAATTGCCTCCACGCGCATCTTTCTCATCTGTCATCATCTGCCAGTCATGGACCCATATGATTCAGACCCGGAGTTGGCATCGAATGTCATGTACAGACCTGAACCTTCGAGCCACTCAGACAGCCCATCTCCGGAGCCATCAGATGATCGTCGCATCACGGAGAACTCTCGAGAGTATCAAAGGCACTTCCGCAAAGCCCACATCAACACGAAACAGTTCGACCTTTGCGAGTTGACAATCGGGAACCACAGTCAATGGCGCGAAGACTTCGAGCGCTGTGCTAGGCGTACCGTCTTGGGCCGAATTATTTCAGGCGAACAGAAAGCTCCGATCAAGCCCGATGAGCAAACAGCCTCGAACAGGGAGTGGAATCGATATATGCTACAGGAGGCAGCATGGAAAGGAGGCAACCAATGCCTGCTCGGCTACCTTCGATGTACTATCAAATCAATTTTCAGAAGGTACATTGATGAAGACTGCGAGCTCGTGTTGGAGGCATTGAAAGTCTTGTATGATTACTGCCCGCAGCCCACTGTGGATGTGGCCTTGGACACCTTCAATCGACTCCACGACTACACTTTCGACCCAGCTTCGTCCTTTCAGGCATTCTGCACCGAGTTCGAAATGCGCTTTCACGCTTTCAACAATCTCAAAGGCGGCTACGAGCAAGGTGAGAACCAAAAGTGCATGCTGTTCCTCAGAGCGCTAGGCCCAAAGTTCAGGGACTGGGTTGAAAACAAAGGTATGAACTGGATTGTAGCAGGCTTTGGAAGTACCTGGAACAAGGGAGATGAAGTGGACTTTTTGGGACTTAAACAAGATGCTGAGCTTGTTTGGGCCCGCATGGTTGTGGCATTCGAGCAAAATGGTGCAGAAGTCAGTCGTATTTTGGAAGCCTCTGCTACTGAAAAACGGGAACGACAAGAGCAACAGCAACGCAAACGGCAAAGATTGTTAGAGGGACAGAACGAAGAGTGGCGAAATGTTCGTATGCGAGGTTCGAACTTTGTTGAGCCAGAAGCGCAACAGGCCGAAGCAGGAGTGAGAATTGCTAATACTCGACAACTCCCTCTGCCACATCTTGGCGCCAACGATCTGTTCCCGAATGGTCCTTCTAGGCACAGATTCGCAGGCCGTGGAGTTCCGCGATAGAAGATAACTCCGCGCTGCGAAGGTGTACTGCAAGAGCCGAGTGTGGCTCAACCATTGGCGAGCTCTCGATTGGCAGCTCCCGACATTTGACTCTCGATATAACATATTTTTGAAGCAATCGGACGGATGTTGGATTTGTGTGTCGTTCTCAACCTTTCCTTGCTGTGGAGATCTCTGTTCACAAGGCCATATTCTCACAATACTTTCTGTAGCAAGCCGGAATGAAGACTCAGGATGTAAGGTGACAGCATGCATCCTCCTTCGCTCATATCAACAGAATCCGCCACCTCCTCTGACCTTGACCGAATTCATTGCCAATACATCACAGCCACGAATGCCGGCAACTGCGATCACAACAACGCTCCCGATCTCGCCTCATGCATCGAGTACATGAGTTCAGAGGCAGGACACAGTTTGACTCTCCTCTGAGGAGGTCAACACCAGTGCTACCTTGGACAGGTCATCGGATGTTCATCTTTTGAGAAAACATGAATACTGGATCGATTCATAAGGAGAAGCTCCTTCGGCCGTGAAGCAGCGAAGGACAGCAGTCTCCACTTCCCGATGTTCCAACCTTTGAGGAAACTTCATGGCTCCCCAAGGTTCACGCTTTTACAACATCCTCTACCAAGCCGGAGTTGCAGGATGTAAGATGTCTGTCGTCATGCCCTCTTTCTGTTCCCTATTTCTACCTTCCTTCCTTCACTTTCAACTCCTCACTTTCGACTTCTTACTGAAATGGCTTTAGTACGCAAAGACGCATCATTGGTAGCATCTGCCGTCCGCATGACCGAAGACTCCGAGGAATACAAACAAGCATTCCAAGCAGCACACATAGACACAAACGCCTTCGACAACTGCACCAAGCTCAAAGGGACCTCCAACTTCGTTGAATGGACAGACGATCTAAAGCTTTGTGCAAGGAAGGTCGGACTCCGATCTCTCTTGACCGGGATGGAAACAGCGCCAGAGAGACCTGCTGAAGGTGTCTCTTCAACATCCAGATGGAACGATCTCATGCTCCTACAAGCGCACTGGTTCGGGAAAAACGACTCCGCACTCGGATATTTGCAGTCTACCTTGGAGCCACACCTTCGAGCCCGGGTGGAAGACTGTACGCTTGTATCAGAAGCTCTAAAGATTTTGGACGACGCATGTCCACCTCCAAGCATATTCACTGCTGCTGAAAAATTGAGAATCATCACTTCGTACTCCCTCAATAAGGCGTCGTCATTCCCTGAGTTTCGCAACGAGTTTGAAAAGCGTGTTCTTGACTTCAACCGTCTTCGTGGACACAAGGCAATGCCTGATCAGCAAGTCTTGCTCCTGTTCCTCAACGCTCTGGGTCCGCGATTGAGGAAAGATATCGAAGCGGCAGCCAGAGCTAGTGAGCGAAAAACTACCGAAATGTCGACTGCTGAGCTATGCAAGCAAGCCGAGAGCCTATGGTGCTCCAACAACAACCAGCAAAGCAGCATCGTGTCGACCACGCCTGAGAAACGATCGCGACCCACTGAAGGTTCTCAATTCTTTAAGCCGGAGAGCTTCCCAATGGCAAGTTTTGAGGCTCCCGAGCGACAGGAGTTGCAAAGGAGCGAGAGCGGAGAAGTGCAGAAGAGGAGGAAGGTCGAGAAGATGTCTACACGCTACAACCAGATTGAGCGTGAAGATTCCCTTCACAAGCAGGTCAAGTACTCTCATACGATCTGGCATCCGTAGAGTGTAGACAAGAAAGGCAAGCCAGCATGGGTCATTCCTGGCCTTCGCCCGTCTTCTGGCCTGCATTGGCTAAACTCACGGAGACAAACGAATATGGAGGCAAGCTGCCAAAGTGTACAGACAATACAGCAGAGCTAATGAGGGCATATGGAACAAGCAGTCAATTCGAAATGATAAGATGCTGTTGATTCCGCCAATTCAAGTAGATGGTCGAATGCGTTTCATGTGAAGGCAGTTCCGACGAAACTGGAGTGGTGCCGATGCCGGAGACAACAGCGGAGCGGAGTCCGGCCTTGCGGCCGTCGCGTCTAAGCGACGCGACTTCTTGAGATCAGATCTTTCTACAAACACATCGAGCAGTATAGCCCTTGGTCTTGTCATTGCTTGCTGTGCCGCAGTCAACATCATGGGAGCCGAACAGAGCGTTGAAGGGCGGAAAACACAATGCCGGCCAATGTCGGCGTACGTCGGTGCTTCCAGCGACAGTGACTGTTCAAGAAGCCCGTCCCCATCTCCAGAGCCATCAGACGAACAACGACTCACCATTGACTCACCTGAATTTTGGCAGCAGCTAAAACGGTGCCGCATTCAGACTCGGCGATTCAAAGATTGCACAAAGTTACAAGACTTACAATAAGTGGATATTTGTGCCAAACGACGGCGAGAAGCTAAGAAAGCGGCTGGTGGGTATATTCCTGATGCCGCCAAAATTTGGAGGCAAAAGGAAAACAGAGCGAAGAGAATGCGGCGCTATCATGAGAGGAATCGACTCAAGATGGAGGAGATGAAGGGTTCTGCTTGACGAATGTCGACGAAATGTCGAACCTCTGCTTCGATTCTGGTTCTCGAGCTGGATCACGCTGGTGCATTCTCGAAAATACCTGGCGTCCAACGCTTTCCCACCAAGCAACGCTTCCGTTGGTGCACAAACAACCTGGCCCTAAGAAAATGCATGCCTTCCAGTACTGTCGAGGCAGACGACCGACTCAATCGCAGCGGGCCTTGAATCATGGCGCCGAAACCGGAGCAGAGTCCGGTACAGTACAGGGTACGATGACTTTTCCAAACTTTGACATTGGAACTCGAGAAGATTTCTTATCTTCCCAAGTCCTTCCAGGTTTCAAACGAATTCCGACCGTGAGAAGTACCTTGTACTTTTCATCACCTCCCGGTCGTCCTCCTTTTATCACTTCTCCACTGCTGCATACTGGCTAAGATAACTATCACGCTCAGTGGTCTCCTGGGATTTCCACTCGAGGGAAACATCTTCCCCAAACTTCGAGATTTCCAGCTCCGAGCGGTCTTCTCGGTCTTAATCTGCCTACCCATACCTCGGACCACCATGTTCAGGCCAAGCTTTTCCATCACTCCGTCGCCGTCCCCAGAGCCTTCAGATGTCCATCGCACCACGCCGGACTCTTTGGCATGCGTAAGAAAGTTCGACCAGGCTCACATAACCACCGAGCAATTTAATGATCTCCCAAAGCTCGGCAATCTGGAGCAATACCCCAGATGGCTAAGAGAATTGAAAAGACGTGCAAGAATCTCCGGGTTCCAGGACCTGATTTCGGGAGTCGAGAAAGCACCAGCGAAACCTGACGAAGCCACATCTACTTGGATATGGAACCAATATATGCTCGCAGAGGCACGCTGGCTGGGTAGAAATAGCTGTTTCCTTGGCTACATTCGATTCACACTTGAGCCATACCAACAATATATGCTAGACAACTGCACGCTTGTAGTGGAAGCTTTGGAAGCTATCAAAGACGCTTGTCCTCCGGTCAACATCCTGTTCGCGTTGCGCCAATTCAGGAGAGTGGTGGACTACAGATTCGACGAAAATGAAGTAGAGTCGTTTGGAGACTTCTGCTACGAATTCGAGTCGCGAGTTGATGATCTCAATGATTTGGGTGGGGGTTTGAGAGTGGATGGGAACTGGAAGTCTGTCTATTTCCTGATAGCATTGGGTCCTCGCTTTGAGCGGTGGTACAGGAATCTAAACAATCAGTTCAAGATTGCTGGCATGGGCGAGATCAGGGATCTTGAGGAAGAGTTGAGTTATATTCAGTTACGACAACGTGCGGAGGCTGAGTGGGCCAACATGAATCGGATCGACCGAGATCAGCAGAGACATTATGCCGTCGCCAAAAGCAGGAGATGAAGGTCGGATGAGGTTGGATCAGAATGCGACCTTCACTACAACGCTTCGTGGCCTCAGCGGGAGGAGTAGTTGACACACACCACGGACCGCCACCGCCGACTTGCGGTACATTCCATTCGCAGTTCATCATCTCGTCTAGTGGCAGTAGCTCTCTCCCTCCTCATATATGGGCACCAGCAAGCATAACTCAGAGATTAGCTCTCGACAGAGACACAATGGAAGCAGTCCTCTGGCCTGGGTAGTTTCGGTGAATCTTCAGATCGATCACTGGATTTTCCAACTACTTTCATTGAGACATGCCACTTTTAGATACCCCGCGGCTCAGCATAGACCAAAGAGGGAGCCTCTCCCAAGGACCACATCTCCTGACGAATGGTAGCTACCCCGAAACATTGATATTCGAAAGAGATCTCGGAACCGGACGGACATCGGATCTCTCCGGAAGCAGATGTATGGTTCGTGCATCATGAATTGTCTGGGGAATTCTTAGAAGTACCTGACAGGCCTCACGTATACGTCGCACATTTGCGTTCTCTCCCTCCGGCGCTCTCTACATACACCTTCGACTCGCCCGGTCCGACAGCACTCTGTCAACTTCTAATCAGGATGGCCTCAGGAATAACGGATTCTCAGGCATTAGGGCTCCCGATGGAACGTCGCATCACGACGAGTTCTCCTCAGTACCTTCAAAAGTTCCATGAAGGGCTCATCGATACTGATGGCGAACTGCTCAAGAATCTGATGACGCTCGAAGGCTCCTCCAATTACAACGTCTGGTACCAAAGCCTCGAGTGCACACCTGGGTTCAAACGGCTCATGCAGAGTAGTCAATCAGTTGTAAAAGGCCCAGATCAAGGAACAGACACTAAGGATTGGAATCGCCTCATGCTATGGCAAGCATATGTATTGGGCCAGAATCGTGCATGGCTATGTCAACTCAAGCCCACAATGGCGAAAGATCTGCAAAACGCCATCGAAGGCTGCAGGCTCGTAAACGACGCCATTCAAATTCTGGACAAGGCTTGTCCGCCAGAGTCAATGGCTATGTGGATGATCCAGTACCAACGATTCCACGCCTACAGCTTTGATTACGCTTTACAGACTTTTGATGAATTCCTCCATGGTTTCACATTGCGCTGCGTGAATATTGAGAACGTACGAGGAGCCAAGAAGCTGACGAAACATGAACAATGCTCAAGATTCCTGAGTGCCCTGGGTCCGCGATTCCAGGATTGGATTTTGATGATCAGCATGGAGTTTGACATACCAGAATCCGGGGCCGAAAATGGGAAAAAGTTGTGTCTTTCCGGTCTTCAGAATAGGGCACGGGCGAAATGGACTTGCATGAATGCACCTCAGCAGAACCGCGTTCAGAATGCAGACATCAGAGCTCGTTCTTCTGGAGAGAGCGATGATGCGGAGAAGAGACAAGAGAATGGCGGGCTTGTGAGGCAGCGGCGGGACCGACGGAACAGAGCGAGGAGGCGGAAGAAGCAGGCCAAGAGGAGGTAGAGGGAGCAGAAGCATGATAAAAGGACGCATTTGGGAATTGGGTTTGAAGGCTTCGATCTTGGCCCATGTCATGGAAAGACTTATACCACACAACAGCGTGTGGCAGTCGAGGAACCAGGCGAATACTCCGTCGCCCTTTATGGCAGCATGTTATAGGTACGGCATTTGTTCGTCCTCAATTGGCGTGGTACTACTGCTCACACGCTCAAGGTGATAGACTCTCCTAACTTTGCATAGTTCTTTCTGGATTCTTGCCAAATACATACATTTCGTATGCGATGCTTTTGCCAACTCTTCGGGCTATCGGCAATGCACGAAACATGAAAGTCCGGGACATTGCTTTCAGCTCATCGTTTGGAGATTCGAGGATCATAGCAAACTTCACGATTATCCCTCATAACGGGAGCCTCGAACGGAAGAAATAGCGACTTGAGAACGGTGTGCAGAGGAGGAAATCAACAGTCATTGCTGCATATCATCGATCGATCCCAGCAAGGCCACGGCTGGCTTTCGAATCGAAGATTTCTTCCTTTTCGATACACCATCTGCTTCAACAATCTTTACTGGATGCCAACGAACAATCATTGGTCACGATTTTCGCTTTCTAGCATATCCATGATGAGTGTTCTGATTCCCTCTACCCTCGACACAAGATCCACTTCTCCAACCTCATCCTTCTGTGTATCCCGCTTCACCTGTTCAAGGTCTGCAGCGTCACGAAACTCCTCCAAGTCCTTCTCGAGTTCAGCTACCTTTTTGGCATTGGCTGTCACCTTGCGATCGGAGGCCCTGAGCTTGTCCACACCAAACCATTCAACCCACTGCTCCAATCCGCTGTGCTCCTTATTGTTGACGATGTTGTTGATATCGGGAGCGAGGCGCTCTAGACCAGTGAGTGCCAGCATACCGGATACATCTCCGCCATTGGCCTGCAACACTGCAGCGAACATGACGACGGCTTGCTCGGCGAGGTTTTTTCGGAACTCTAGGAGGCTGTAGTCGTACTCCAGGAGGCTGTATCGGAGCTGTGTAGCCTTCTTTTCGTTTTCGACTGTTTTCTCTGGGACTTCGGCTTCGGGCTTGTTCGTTGTCTCTTCGATGGTCTCGTCTGCGTCATTTGTGGAAGGCATGTTCAAACCGTGGGTGTGAATGTGCTGATCGACACTCTGCACCGGAAAGGTAGGCCTTATGGACATAGCGAATTGTTTGCTGTGTGACAAACAGACCAGCGTTCGAGCGACAAATGGAAGGATCAGTGAAAGTCTGAAAGAAGGGCATGCGTACATCTGACTCCAACATTCCTCCACAGTCTTTAGAAAACAAAACAATCCTAGACTTCATTGTCAGGACCCGCATGTTCGCGATCGAACGGGCCGATCTGTGTCGAAAGAGTGTTGGATGAGCTGTTGGAAGAGCAAACGGGATCCCATGCCGATGCCCAGTCTGCCTGTTCCAAACTTTAGGAGTCGGTTCCGTTAATGGTATAACACGAGAAAGGTCAAGATATGTAGTGTACTGGTCTGCATTGGCCCGCCACGCTGGGTTGGAGCCAGGTTCCGTGCAATCAATGCGTGGCCGGGAAAGTCAGGTGCTGAAGCTGAATGTTTCATATTCAGCTATACTATCGAACTTCCGGCGGTCCATCCAGCGCGGTGACCGAGCTACCTCGCCCAACTCCATAAGTCTGTATGATGTCTCCCTGAACCGAAATTTGAGGGATCTGTTCTAGCTTGTCTCGGCCTTCTCCTGTTCCCTCGACACCCCTGGCACTTCCATCATCCCTCTCCATTAACTTCTCCTCGCCGACAAGATACGAGTCGAAACCTCCATGCCGTGGTCGTTGCCGTGCTGGAAGGCTGGCAACGATTGGCAGACGGCGCTGGGAGGATGGCTCGGACGATTTTTGCGAAACGGCTTTGATCAGCGACCAAAGGGGCGGAACGCTTGCAGTTATCAGTATCACCCACATTTCGGCAATGCCCCAAAGAATGAGAGGTGTGAGTTGATCTGAGCTTTGTGTCAGCGAATGTGTAGAGTGTCAAGCCGGTCTACCTACATGTTGGGTCCTCAGAAGCGGCTATCGCTTTGAACTCGATCGTTTTGACGATACTGCAAACGGCAGTGAGCATGCCTAAGCCCAGGAGAAACCCCAGACCTATCTTCAGCTTCATTGGGATCTTGAGCGTATAAAGAATGCCAATCGGGTACAGCGCCAGCACGACATCAGTAGCCGCGTTCCATGCTACGCTCTTATTAGCCTTGGTGCTTGGAAAGGTCACTTTGTAACTGACCGCCGCCGGCGATGCCGTAATATAGACTGACGTCGGCCAGCGAGCATTCTCTACCCAGGATAGAGGTATCCCACAGAGATGCCGGAGGAGAGCATTTGAAAAAGATCAAAAACACCAGCACCACGTTATTCGCCAGCTGCGCAAGATCAGCACATAGACTGGTAAGCTGCGGAGTGAATCTTGATCAGCAACTCACATTGGAAGCAGCTAGTAAGATTAAGCATTGCTGTCTCAACTTGTGCAACTTCCCTTCGATTTCCATGTAGAAGGTGACCACTGCAAACTTGCCAATCCCAATGGCTAGGGAAATCATCGCGTCGGCCACCCATTGGAACTTGATTGCAGGGACGATGGTTCCCGCCTCTTCAACGATCTCAACATGGTTTCCCAAGCCATAATGCACTGCAACGGTAAGGAAACAGACACCCAAAGTAGCAATGGTCTATAAGAACTGGTCAGATTTCATATACCGCGTGAGCTTGTCTCTTCACCCACCCATGCTGCCCAAGACCAAAGCAGGGGCTGCAAGCCAGCTGTCTTCACGTATCTGTGCCGGGCTAATAGACGCAGACTGAGAAGAAGCGTTGCCAGGCCCATTAGTGCCCACGCGACTCCCAACAATTCGGGTCCACGGCCGCCATATGGGGTTTTGTCATTGTTCGCCGACATGTTGGCTCATGACAGAGAATTCCGAGCACAGTGGACTCTTGGACAAGATTGTTCCATGGGACGTTAGAAACAGAGATGAAATCGAAAGTCAGATATGCCTCGTGGAGTCGTGGGGCACAGCAAAGCGCTACTGGTGCCCTAGGGCGTACCTTGTGGTCGACGTATTGTTGGTACGTTTTCTGGCTGGCCTGCGCTGTTAATTTGTCGATCATCCCATGCAGGAGCGCAGGATTGGTGAAGCGCTGGCACAGAGGGTAACGATATATACTCGGCTCTGAAGCGATGGATGCGGAGCACCCCTCGAATTTCCAAGCCTAGAGTCGCTGCCATGTCGAGAAGCTCTGGCACGGAACCTACATTGCCTGATTGAGTACAAATCTTCAAAGGATGGTGATCCTGCGGAGTGACCGATTGCAAATCCCACGCCACGCTCCCAAACAGGCAATAGTCAGTAAAGCTTCCACCAAGCAAAGTGGAACCTGCGGCACGTTAGAAGCTGTACGAAGTACCTCTGTTCAAGCAAGATTTTCACTACTTCGCTGCTGCAAATTTGAGGCTCTTGGGCATTGTACTGCAAACGACTTATCTGAAAGCCACTGTCATCGCATGCGACGCTATGTCTGCATCTGCTTATCCGCTGCCAAATGCAACTGGTGAAGTATGTACGGCATCGGTACTAGCTGGTGGGAATCGCTCAGCTGACGCTGCTGTAGTCAGCTCAAGAGACGGCAAGAATCGGTGAATAGCGACAAATATGTCATGATAAGTTACAATCGCTGATGAGTATCTAAAGATGCTCACCAAGACATTTGGATCCAGGAGCTTGGCTCTCTGAGTTTAATACATCTGCCTTCTGATATGAAGACAGCCGTTGACCTTGGCTGTGGAACTGGCGTCTGGGCCCGCACAATGGCTGTCCAACACCCTAAAACAGCATTCATTGGTGTCGACGTCAACCCTCCAATCGAAGGCAAGCTTGAGACAGCCGTGAACAGCAATTGCCGCTTTGTCAAAAGTAACGTCGAAGACGAGTGGACATTTGTTGATGGACCAGTAGATTACTCACTGGCCCGAATGCTGACTACCGCCATCCGAGACTGGCAAGGGCTGTTTGACAAAGCGTTCCAGGCGACTAGGCCTGGAGGTTACTTCGAGTCGCAGGAGACATTCATCGGACTCCTTAGCGACTTGGACACCCAAGAAGCCAAGACTTCGCCACTTATGACTTGGTTCAACAGTCTCGCGGAATTTGCCAGCACCCATGGTATTGAGACGGACTCCGTTGATACGCACGGCCAGCGTCTAGAAAAGGCAGGCTTCAAAGTCATCGCTGAGAAGCCAGTAAAATGGTATTTCGATGCGTCGAGACCTGAAATGAAAGGCAAAGAGCAGATTAGCCATATGGTCATGGAGCAGATCAGCGACATCCTTGACACTATGACTCCCAAGGTTTTTGCACGTTCTCCCGAAGAAGGCCAAAAGCTCGCTGCGGAGGCGAAAGTGGATCTCAGACAGAACTCGGGGAAGCTTGGATTCCACACTCGATAGTGAGTTGTCCAGGAAAGAGACACTGGACATCTGACAGCTGACAAGTTCCAGCTGTATTCGCGTAGCGCAGAAACCGCTGTGAAGTATTGAGTGGTAGCATACTACAATGCGATGTACATAGCATCCTTCTGTATCCTTGTTGCAGCCTTGTAGCGAGGTGTAGTAAGGCCGTTGACCAGATAGATTAGTTCAGATTCACGAGTTGCCGTTGTGTCATCATGCCTCCGTTCTAGATTCTCGGTACAGTAGTACTGTGATCCCAGAAACATTGATTGTAGTTCTCTCGGCAGACCTAGGTCGTCCTCACAAGACGAAAGCAGCCTCTTCGAAGCGTGATAGAAGACGTCTGCGTCATGCTCAATCAGGTGCGTTGCGATGTCAGCAGAGTCTTGCGCATTCCTAGTCAATGCATATGCTATCGGCAGCAAGCCATCGACTGCGGTTTCTGCCAATTCCTTTCTGGCCGAGGGGATGTCGTTGACAATCGAGATACCATTACAAGAGCTCCGGATAGTCAAGTCAGGACCATTGATGATCCAACTTGGTGAGGAGAGGTTGCAAGTGTATTCTGCCGCAGCCAGCGCCACCCTGAGAGCACTGTTGCCCATTCGAAAGCTCCAATACTCGCCTAAAGATCCTCCGTGTCCATTGAGTCTCTATTCGATCTTCGACTTCCTCATGAAGTACTCGTGCTATCGAAGCAGTCCGATACGCTGTTTAGGAGAACACTGAGTGCGCAATCCTTGGTCCGCAGGTCACTAATGTACCAGTGATGGCATTGTCCGGTATTCGACCCCTTCCATGGCCAAGACTGGTGTTCACGCAGTCCAGTGTCGCCCGCTTGAATGCCTGTGCCTTCCTCACAATGGCCGCAAATGCTCCAAAGACGGAGTCAACCTTGTCGTCCCACGCAAGGGCCAAAACGATTTGTATCTTGCGCTACTTCCATGTTTTGGGCACATTTGGCCGCGGCGTTGGGACGAGACCGAATCATTCGAGCTGCCGCTCTGTTGCACAAAGTCTTGCGAACGCTCTGTGCAGGATGTGACTCAGGGCAATATGGACGTGGTTTCATCGTCTCCCGAATAGATAATGGCGACGCAGGTGAAGGTGATGTCGGTGTGGCCTTCAATGTTGTTAATCCTTGGCCCTTCGATGAGGCTGTGTATTTCCCGTGAAGGCTGTCTGCGATATCGGCCAGCGGATGAGGCCGGGGCGGAGCGAAGTCCGTCCTCTTAAGTCCAAGGTCCTACGTACTTGCACCATTTTCCGTCAAGGACTGGACCTTCTATTCGCCCTGCTAGGTACTCCTCTTCTCCGTCTGCACTCATGAACTCTGAAAATCGTATGGAGTTCTTGTCTCACCGCAGACCCTCAAATTCTTCAGCCCAGGCGTGACTCTCAGGTGCCAGGGTCACTGCCCAGGATACCATCGCCTCGCCTGAAACCAGGAGAAAACAAAGATACAAGGCAGCTTCATCTCGTTCCATCATCTACGGCCATCATCTCCTTTCTCAAGTTCGCTCTTCCCGTGAACCTCTCCCTCGTCGAGCCTCACGATCATGTTTGGTCAATTTCGAGAGTGGGTGGCGCCAACATTTACATCGCCCGAGGAGGACTGGCTGTGCCACAACGGCAATGTACACTATGCACGCAACCGCTGCGACTTTGAGAGCTACCAGGCAATTGATCCTGCACAAAACCCCGTTCTGGTCAGACTGCAAGGCGGGGAACGTGATATTCCTGTGCTTGGTATTGGGACCGTACGACTACATCTGAAGAAGACACTGGACAGCGAAGATATGACCTGCATCACCCTGAGTGGCGTATATCACATACCATCAGCAATGTGTAACGGTATCGCACTCAGTGGTCTGAAGCAAGCCAATCTAATCTTTGATCAACGGCCTGGTGCGCGATTCTGCTTTGTTGGCGGTGCTACCGGCGGCGACGTTTTGTGCGGCAACCAAGGCAGTGGGAGAATGAGGATCTATCCAGCCAGGGACAGGGAAGATCCGGAAGGATATCACCACTTCACTGTTGGCAAAAGCATCGATTTCCTAGCCGAGCCGACATATCTTACGACGGAAGTTCATCATCCCACAAAGGAGGAAATCCGCAGATCCATTCACATCCCGGCGTTACCAGATACTTTGTCGTGTAGGCACTGTATCCACGAGGCACCATGCATAACAGACCACGATAAGCATATGCGAGGTCAGGTTCCAATGCCTTCCGTCCAGAGGACAACCATCGACAACGACATGACTATAAGGGAAACGTTCGAGGCATATCGCAGGGATCCTGAGCGGCTCGCCCACAAAGAGCGACAAAAGCGTGACAGAGAAGAAGACCGAGAGACTGTGCGTGCGACTGACAAGCGCCGGAAGCTGGATGGGAAGGAAAGTGACAAAGCTTCTTCCCATCAGGACGGCGCAGGCGGCATCTTTTGCGACGACTGGCTGTTTCACCACGGCAATGTACACTATACCAGGGATCGAAAGTCGTTCGTCTCTTTCAAACGTATCGGTGGCGTAGCCCATGTTATGAAGAATCCACGAACGGATATACGGATCAAGGGAATCGGTACGGTGCAACTCAAAGTCAAGCGACAGCCAGGCCAAGGTCAGGACGACTATCAACAAATCTTGCTGGTGAATACGCTATGGATTCCCGAAGCATCGTGCAACGGAATATCGTTTGCGCTGCTTGAGTTCAGAGGATATGAATTGTCGCCGTTGGATGCCCATATGCGCCGCTGCATAATACCCCACGACCAAACAGCGTCTGTGGCATGTGCGACAGCTTCGAGCGGCCATACAAGGCTTCTTTTCTCTCACGAGCATGATCGAGTCAAAGATCCAAATAATCTTCTCATTGGAGGTGGCCGCTCCATCGACATCTCGGCCGACGCTCAGTCTTTGCCCTGGAAAGATGATCATGGGGCAAAGATGAGATTCGCCGGGGTGTTGATGTGATAAGGGACATCATGAAATGTTGATGTACAAGCTGGTATAGAGGATAGCGTCACCAATCAGAGGATCTTTCTTTTGGGTACCAGGAGCCCTCCTGTTCGATCGATGTGCAGCCCTGCAGCCTGAAGTCGAATACCTGCGAACTGCGATACCGGCCAAGTTGCATTTTCCAGAAATGCTCTCGAACAGCGCCGGCTCGAACTCAAAGGCTCTGATCACCGCCGATCTTCTCCTTGCCCTGGTACTTGTGTCCGAATGACGCAGAAAATGAGGGAGAACCGAACGATCTTGATCACAGAGGAAGTTTTATCTGATTAGATTCTACATCCATTCATCGACAATCATTTGCATTCACTCACCTACAGCTCGTGGCTGGATCCTTCCGCTTGGCATATATCAGGATGCAGAACTTCAACCTCCACGTCTTCTGCCGAGCTCTTTTCGTAGGGGTCGCCGTCACCCCAATTGCCGTACAACTCTGACAACATTCCTCACAGCTCCTCCTTGCAGGAACGACCGTCCCACTCTCCGCCTCTGTCCTCCACGACAACATCTTCTCCTGTCCACGGACATCCGAAGCATGCAACATTCTCAAAGCATGGCTCGAGTTCGCGGCATTTCTCGGTGCTCTCGGAATCGTCAATACCTCACTTGTGTTCATGTCGACATTAGTCGATCCTCATACAAAAGCGTTCAAGTGGGCGATGCGGGGAGCTGAAGCCTTCACACTTGCATGTTGGCTGGCGGGTGGAATCGGTCTGGCTTGGGCTGTCAGTCAAGGTGTTGGGAAGACAGCAGATAAAGTGCAGGCCGGCTTCTTGTTGGCGGGAGCTGTGATCCTCTGTGTTGCCATTGCGAAAGAGAAGAGCAGACGGAGGCGGGGAGGTGCTGTTAGTATATGATGGGATGAAGAACTCCTGGCATGCTTGGCGTTTCCGAGGAGAGAAATAAACCTGTAGCATGAAACTGACCTTGTATCTCATGTTGATCACAGAAATCCTTCCCACCCGACAACTTCCAAGCACTCTAATCTTTCCACGGCTTTCATATCAACCTTGCCTTCCCCAGCTAGCCTTTTCCACATCTCGCTACCATCCAGTTTCTCCATCCTCAACTGCCTTCCTTCGCCGCCGAATCGCGACCCGTCCAAGGCAGAGATGCTCTGTCTGGCTTCGTCTTCTGAAGCAAACCCCACCACAGCAACCCTGAACTGGTTCAGCAACAACAGCTCAACATAATGGATAGAGCATACTGACCCGATGTTGCAGTTTCGCGCCTTATCAACAGGCATATATATCTTGGAGAAATTGCCAGTAGATACTTCGCGAAGGGTGCGGAGGAGACCTTTTTGTAAGAAGGATGTGCGGGGTATGGTGTCCACTGGAAGGTTTGAGAGGAGAACGGGTATCGATTTTGACATTGTGTGGATGTTGTGAGAATGAAAGCTGGAAATGAATGTTCACAACTGGAGATACCATTCTCTTGAACGGCAACACTGCTTGACGGCAATCGGAGTTGCTTCTTCGAAGTTTGGAGACCTTATGTTGGGGACGCTGGTACCAGACGGCTGTGAGGACCTTTGGAGAGATCTATACGAAGAATTGGAGATTGAGGAGTGTTTACCACATGTGAGCATGAATTGCTCTACGGAGTAACTTCATTTTGAAAGCCAAGGACGACTGGTCGCGGGCTGGATTCGAGCGAAAGAAGATACCTTCGGGACGTGTCCAGACTGATGTTTGATTCTGCGAGCAAGGAGATAGCAGATGCCTGAGTTAAAGATGGTCCAGACTTCATCGGTGTTGATGTACAAGTAGAAGATTTGGAGAAGAATGGGAGGAAGCCTGGGAGAGATGCCTTCTGGATGTACATTTACTAGCGTGCTGGATGCAACTCCCTCGTTCGCGCACGTGGATCTTCAACCCAAAATTTCTTCCTCGCCGACTTCCTCCTTCCGCTCACAAACGCTTCTGGGTGAAGAGACGTTGATATTCCATCAGCAAAGACTTCATGCGCAGTGTTCTGGTAAGATCAGCCCTTTCCTGCCCTACACCTTCTTCCTTACATGATGTTACCCTTCAAAAAAATGTTTTAATTAGACTCCGACCATGTCCTCCAGGACTCTGAGGAGATTTCTATACTCTGATTTGCACTGTTCTCTTTACACCTCGCTTCAGCACCGCTCGTGTCCGAACAATTGCTGACTCGAAATCCAGGTATCGCAAATGCAAAGTCCTCAAGCTTAGCCAGACAGAAGATCTGCACCTTCATATAGTGTCCAGCGTAGCAGCCTCCAACTTGCACTTCTTTCTCCTCACTCTCACAGGTCACTCGAACCAAAGCCTTGAAGTGCCTAATTTCCCACAGGGAGTCGAACATAAGGGTGAGAAATTGGAAGACGAGAGGTAAGAGGGCGGGCCTGCTACAAGTTTTACGAGGCGACAAGTCTGGTCATTGGGAAGTGCAATAGTGTATCACAAGCGCCTGTAAACTTCCAGCGGTCATGTGTGTATGATCATTGATGTCTGTCTGTCATAAATCGCCATTTCTTCCCAATCTGCCTCATGAGGATAGAAGCCAATGCTGGTTTTGTTTTGTACGGTCCAACGCTCAGTATTCAACATGAAATGTTCACAAACATCCTCATGACACAAGTCTGCAACAACTTGTCTCCTCGACATATGCAACAATGCCATACTACTCTTACGCTCTTCATGTAACTTCTTTGACCCATGATCTCTTTTTCCAGCCTGTTGTCGACTCCTAGTTGAAGGCAGATCTGACTAGGGTTAGGGTTGGGGTAGTGCAAAGAGCACAATCTGTCGTGGAGATACGAGAATGCGAGTCGACGTCGGCGGCGCGGGATACCCCGCCGAATCCTGGCCGGCTCCTTCGACCATGCACTCCTTCGTCTCCTTCATCAGCATGCACATCGCTGCGTACCAACAAACGTCTTGCTCTGGTATGGCTCGGATTGTCACTACCAGAAACGCAAGCGCGATGAAAACGCCCTCTCCGAGTGTCCATCAACACCCTCGACAAACAAGGGAGCATGTGTATGCCGAGCTCCACCCACAGGCTGAACCCACTAAGACGGATAGCGCCCCATGAGGCTGAAATATTAATGGCACCCACAAGACCTCGCATTTTGCCGTGGGCGCGTGGAAACCTCTTCCTTTGCAACCTCTGCGGGCGCAGGCCCAGCGTCCTCCAGCGATGCAGACTCCGCCCGACAGCGACCAGGAAACTTGGATCTACGAAGTACTTGACGACGACGACGACGCGGATGAGAATTCCGACCCGGAAGCCGTAGCGCGGTCAGCGCGCCACCCATCCTCTGCCAAATCAAAGGCCTTGCTTACGACCGCCACCTCGAACCAAGGTCGGGCTTTAGCTCACAAGCAACGACGTGCCCAGAGGAACCTTCACACGCCGCCGGGCAGCCAGAATGCATCACTCCTCACGTACAAGCCGACCACGGCGTCGACGCGACTACGCACAGAGCTCGTAACAATGCTGCATCGCACTCAGCGGAATGGCACCTGGTTCGATCTGCTTCCTGCTCGAATTGGGCACAACGAATCTGTCGACTGTGCCGCCAAAGCGATTGTGAAAGCAGCCGAATTGGCAGATCGGAAGACGCCCATCACTCAAGACAGCTGCTTGGGAAGCTATGCGCGTGCAATCACTTCTTTGCAGGCTGGCATGGCAGCATCGGTCTCTGGAGATGACATGCTGCTGACCGTTTCATTGTTGGTGACTTTCGAGAGGATCTTCGCGTATACATCGGTGCCGCTGAAATCGCACATGGCTGGTGTTGTTGCGCTCCTGATGTCGCAGATGAAGAACCCGAACAGCAAGCCGCCGAGTGAGCTGACACGGGCTGTAGTGTACACCTTCTGGCCCGTAGCATTCATCGGTCCGTGTGTGGAAGGGTCGGCATCCCCGTTCGAAGCCTCACGCTGGCTTCAGGCAGAACCTGTGGTAATGACTCGCGACAAGCTGCGAACACCATCGCAAGTCGTGGCGAGGCTGAGGAAGCTGAGCATGGAGCTGTTCATACGCTTGCCAAGATTGATCAAGATGGTCAAATCTATCTTGGCGGATCCCCAGCCTGAGGAGATCGATTCTGCTATTGCGCTGGCGAAGAAGCTTTTGACGATAGAAGATATGGAAGCGGAGAACAAACTCCTTCACAACGTAACGGTAAGCTGGATCGTTGTCCATTCAGCATGTTAGACTTGGCATACTTCTCATATGCTTGATCTCCAAACTCTATCTGTACTGACCGCTTCTTCCTGCAGATCAAAAAGACAGAACAAGCTGCAATCGGCGAGATCACTCCATACGCCATGATCTTCACCACCATTGCTGAATTCGAAGCTGGCGGGCATTACTGGTCTACCCACATCCTTCTCTATCGCATCTGTTGGCGATTATTAGGTCTATTCCCAGCCATGTACCAGGCGCAAGATCTCTGGACGAAAAGCAAACTCGAATCGCACATCTCACGCATGGCAGCAAATGTTCTCATGGCTTCCAACTGGGGTGTGCACAAGGGAGAAGCGGGAGAAAGCTGCTTGGTGATGTGTCTTGTTGCTGTGTGGGGAGTGCTGAACGACTTTGATGTCTTTGCTTCCCGGAACTTGAACCCAATGAAAGCACGCATGCTCCTCAAAGCATGCGGTGAGATCATCATGCAGCCAAAAGGGCCGGACAAGTGGGCCGAGGTTGGTGCACGATTGGAGACCGCATCGGATATGTTCGCGGGAGGGACTGTAAAGGGAGTGCTTGCGTTTACTTTCAAGAAGCCGGAGCCTGGAGATTGAAGAAGTGCACGATCCGACAAACCTTCGAGAGTCGCGAAAAGAGACCACATCAACATGCGGAGATTTCTTGTGGCGTCGAACTCTCTCCTCCTTCTCCTCACCCTGGGCGGGCAGACTCTCATTGACTGACAGGTGAACGACTTGCGATGCGAAGTACGTTTCGAGAAGCAACGGTATCCGTGGCCTTACTTTCAGGCCTGGCAAGCGAAGAGGCCATGACAAAGGATGCGGCCGACTCTGCAATGCAGCGATTGGCAACGCATCGATATGCAGGATTGCAAAGCAGGATCGTCAGAGACGATGACTCTCGGCCTGATCCAGTCATCAACATGACAAGCTCGAGCTCAATGGTACGCTGCTTTCACGTACCCAGCAGTATCACCTGATGTACCAATGCCAGGAAGCCGTCCGAGGCTGCATTATGGTATCCCGAACATTTCCGTGAAGGCTTGTTCAGTACCCCAAGTGCACTACCGACCAAGCGTGGCTTGCAGCGATATGTAGTATCAACAGTATAGTAGGAAGAGGGCAATCGAATGCCAGACTAATGGGTAGGTCTGGTCCAAGACTTGCCTGCCTGTTCCCTTGCCCAAAACTGACGAGATCGGGTCCTTCGGCTGTCGACAACAGCTGATTCGGCTCATCCTTTCACCATCTCTAAGATCTCCATCACTTCCTGCTTCTCTCTCAGCGGTCGCGGATTAGTCCCACACCACCGATCCCGCAGAGAGTTCTCCGCAAGCATTTCAAGTTTATCATTACCAACACCCACCTTCTCCAAACTCCTAGGCATTCCCAACTCTGCAATGAAAACGTCCAACAACTGGCCAAGATCAGCGTCTTGCAGACCTTTAGCCGAGAAAAGTCGTGCAACCTCAGCATCAGCCCAGAGTACGTCTTTGACCTTCCGCTGCTGCTCAGCATTGACACTGAGGTTATATGCGCAAACAGCCGGAAGCAGTATACAGCTCGTCTCTCCATGTCCGACACCAAGTGGACCAAGCTGATGGCCAATACCATGAGAAGCGCCCATTGGGACGCCATGCTGGAAGACCACTTTCATCGCCTCAATCACACCCATCTGGCATTTCATTCGCGCATCGAGATCCTGGCCATTCGCTTTGCACTTCAACAAGCCCGGAGCAAGAAGCTTCAAGCCTCTTGCAGCATCGGCATCGCTCTCTGGTGTGCTTGAAAGTGAGCACATTCCTTCAACACAATGATCCACAGCCCGGACACCCGATTGCAGCCAGACGCTCTCTGGAGTGGTAGTCGTCAGTGCCGGGTCCAGAATTACAAGTGCAGGTCCTCTATTCGGTCGACCGAATCCATGCTTATGATGCGTTTTATCGTTCGTACCGCCGCCCAGGAACGAATACTCGCCGCCAGAAAGAGAGGTCGGAATGCTGATGATCGGGACTTTAGGCTCCTTGATATCTTTTCGCTCTTTTGACCAGTCATCTCCAGCATGAAGATTGTCCAGGTCTTGAAATGTGTAAGCTTCGTTGGCCATAGCCTGAGCACATTAGCTTCATTCATTTGTACATGGAAGATAAGGTTCAAGGCCTACCAGGGCAATTATCTTCGCACCGTCAGTCAGAGAGCCAGCCCCAAGCGTAACGAGAATATCAGCATTCGCTTCTTTCGCCTCCTTGGTGATTTCAAGAATCTCGGACCACAGAGTATGCGGCGTCATGCCAATTCTGGCTCCAACAACTTTCGACCCAAGAGCATCCCGAAGCTGCTTCAGATTATTTGTGTTCCGTGACAGCGATCCCGAAGCAATGATATACACGCGGGAAGCCTGGAATGTCTTCGAAACATGCTTCGCGCAAGCAGTGGGAAAGGGAAGCCCGTGTGAGATGTGTGGGTATCCAGACTCGAAGGCCGGGCGATACACTTCGCCATCGTCGTCTGCTGCAGCCATGATTGCAGTACATTTGATACAAGAAACAGCGCTGTCAGCTCTTCGAGCACCTCTCATCCTACCCCGCTCTGGCAAGTCGGTTGGCGCTCGAAAGCGGCAGCACGGTTGTGCTACCAGTGCTCACGTTCAAATCACAGCACTGCTCAAGGCTGTTGAGATGCGTTCGTATAGAGCGCAGATCCAGGAAATGATCCACGACGTTGAGTCGTTGACTGCTTCGTTATGCAAATGAGAGCAAGAAATATGTTGTGATGCAAATCATATCCCGCAAGCAGCATTTTGCCACAGAACGTTAGCAGATTGTTATCATTCTGACGACGCTTTGCTTATGCAGCGAATGTGCATGATTAAAGGAGAAGACGTTCGCAGAAAGTCGTTGTGTGTCGCCGTGGTTCGAAGCCGGTGAACCAGATTTTGGTCAAGTGATCGGCATTCAGATCACGTGCATTCAGCGACAGCTGCAACGGTATAGACGTGAGATTGCTGCATAATCTCTGTCAAAGTAAATGTTGTACTCAACGCTCAGCGTTGTTGAAGTTGTTCAACGTCACAATTTGTGGTCAATCTCGTCCTTGCTGAAACGCAACGCCGCGAGTAGGGCATTCTGAACCCATCTTTGCTGCTCCTGGAGGTTGCTGTGATGCCTTCTTTGAGCAAATGCATCTTTGAGTGTCCTGATCTGCGCGTCCAACTGATGATCGGTTGAGTATGCCTGCATCCGAATCGGAAAGCAAGATGAACACCACCGAGGACGCCTCAATCGAGCTGAAGGAAGAGCGACGAGGTGGAATCTGAGATGGGGAAGAAAGAAGGAAACGAGCACAGGGCCTGAGTGACCTCTTATATGTGTAGGTGTTGATGAAGTGAGATTTGGCCAACGTGCGTTGTTGACATTGAAGAAATGACTGAACGGTGGCCGGTGAGGCATGGCCATCAAAATCGATGCCTACCTAGCAACGGCGAGAACTTGCCTGCGAGCTCACTTCACCGTTCTTACCATCCTCCACCCCAAAGATGCTGCGCTCTTTGGCTTGTACACCATGTCGCCGTGTCTGCTGCCGGTCGACATGTTGGGTTCTTGACGAAATGGCCACTGGGCTGGCTGACTGCCCAAGAAGGTCATTGTCCAAGCATGCATGCTCAAGCATGCGATCCCACTATTCTTTGCTCGTTCACGCCGCTGCTGCATTGCACCGCAAGGCAAACCCTACGGCATCTTTGCATAGCCGTAGTGGCACGATCCGTCTGTATTCTGCTTCTTTTCATGCCGCACGGTCCGGAAGGGTGCCCGGAAGAACGCACACGGCTCCACAGCCAGCTTAAATGACTATACCATAGCCAATGCCGGCCACGTTTTGATGGCTAGCAGTCCCGCTGAGTGTCGAAGGCGTTTTGGAACGTGGAATGGTGGTTAAGGTAAGATCAATGGCGATGTAATGAGCACAAGGAAACGTGAATGCGCCTGCGCCTCCTCCAGATTGGCGCATCTCTACTGAGATCGACTGAGGTGCGAGGGCATAGCTGCGGTGTGAGGCCTTTTGGTCGGTGATTTAGATGTCTTGTTGTACGGCGATGCTTGTCGTCGTCGTCGTCGTCGGCGGCGGCTTCTCAAAGTCAAAGTCAAAGTCGGCCCGGGAATGCCAAGCATTTACCGCGACGTCAGAAGGATCAATCAAGCATACCATACATACACTTAGTGTATCCTACACTTCCGAACATCATGGTCACAGTCATCTGTCTACGTGCGCATGAACGACCGCCAATGGTCCAGGCTCTGGTAACACCTCGCGCTGCCTGCGTGCCATGAGCCAGCGTCGCGCGCTGGGGACCAAGACGAGCCGTGGAACGAGCAAAGTCCCCGATGGACCTCTCAAGGCCAGCCTAACAGTGAATAGCTCGTGGGAACTCGTCTCTTGTCAGGCGAGATGGTAGCGCACGAGGTACGGTCTCTGCATTGCCGCGAATATGTGGATGTGCCAATGAGGGCGCAGTCGCCTGGCACATTGGCCGAAGGAGGCAGTCGCTGAAGTTGCTGGCTGCGGAACACTGAGCTGGACTTGCTTGATACCTCCGACCAATCGAGCCGGCGACGAGGCCGTCGAGACTGTCAGTGATGCCAGCATTCCGCCGGAGCAAACGTGCCGGGACATGACAAAGGCTTTGCCATGATGTTGGCGCAGCGGCTGACAGCAAGGCTGACCGCGGTGTTTGATGGCAGGAGGCAAGGCTGTGCCATGCTGTCAAACGTCGAAGGCGTGGAGCTCAGCGCCTGCGTTCCTGCCGACGACAGTTCAACTCTATCGAAATGATAAAGACGTTCTGCTTGTCCAGCTTTCGGAAGCATGGCAGACCATGTGCTACAACGAAAGTCTCCGACCACGTGAAGCTCTTGGACCAACAGCATGCGTTGAAATAAGGTAACGATCATGTCCGTGGTACCTTGCCGTAGGCCAGCTGTATGCTCGAACGCAATCAGCCAATGCGGACACTCCATATGCTGAACCTGAAGAGCACCAGATCGATCGCTCGCAATGAGCAGCCACCCCAAAGCTGGCAGGATGACTACCCGTCAGTGAGAGGAGAGCGAAACTCAGGCCTCAAACGACAACGGCACAACCGTCTGCTCGCCACGATTCGCGTTCCAGTTCCTGCCTCGACTGCCCCGTGAAGTCGTCCGAGGTGTTTGAAACCACTCGAGCGTTCAGACCGCTGTCAACGGAGGACCAGGACCCTCTTTGTTGTACTACGCAAGCAGCGTTGGTCTTTGAAACGAGCAATGCGGAGTAGTCTACTGAGA
Source organism: Ramularia endophylla (assembly GCA_002116395.1). Classification (NCBI taxonomy): domain Eukaryota; kingdom Fungi; phylum Ascomycota; class Dothideomycetes; order Mycosphaerellales; family Mycosphaerellaceae; genus Ramularia; species Ramularia endophylla. Next base: position 8,269 of record MWSQ01005707.1, on the reverse strand, counting down.
CGCATCATTGTTCCCTCACAAGTCAATCTAGTGCCTTCGCAGACGAACTGTAAACACTCGACTTTGACCACAGCTATTCCAAGCTTGCGGCAGAAGGCAGGATCTGTGCCGAGAGTGTTGGTACCACTCAGTTCCCAGCGCCAAACAGCTGCATTGCGCAGAAATGTTGGGACAAAGTTCGTGCGCAAAATGGCAGGAATCGCCGATTCCCTCCAACTCAAGAACTGCTTCAACGTTGGAGTGATAGCGCTGGAAATTGACGTGAAAACTGCCAAGCATCCAAAACTCGAGCAGTTGAGCACAGCAGCGGAACGCCGTTGCAGACTGAGAGAAAAACGACGACTTCATCGATTTCGCTGACGACTCCGACCAGACTCAGCAAACATTCGAGAGGTTTCTTTTTTGCGCCGAGAACATTTCCTGCATGCATTGCAGCACACTCAACAATATTTTGTTGTCATTCTGCTGCTTGCAAATGTTATTCCTCTTGAAAGGCTTCAGGTACGTCGAAAAGTTGGGGTGCATGCATGAAGCTGCAGCGCCGTTGACGATTTCACAGAACCAAAATTCCAACAACCGATCCACGGTACGCGCTAAAATCGCAATGACAACTAATATGACTTTGATCGTTATACAACAGTCGCAACAGTTGCAAACTGTCAGAAGACGCGTCGCAGAGAAGGGGTAAGATTAATATACATATACCAGGCTGTTGTCGTTGCCAGTTGAACCTTCCATCATCAGAGTTCGACAAGACGGTGACTTTACCGTTCTGCCACGCTCAACAGATCGAAACCTCCCTACCATCGACATCGCGTCGCCGACACTCGTTTGAGATTGCTTTAATACCCTCACTCATTTGCTTCCTTCTCACACTCGTTTCTACGCCAACACCCGATACAACGACATATTCACTTCGCTCTCAACTCCGAACATCATTAGCTTTCGGCAGATTCAATACCACGCGACGACACGGACATCACCGAGACACTCTCTGGACCCTTTTGCTTGATTTGAAAAGTCGCCTCACTGACAGGATCACGAAAAGACAATGGGTGCCATCTTGAGAAGAACTCCACAGGTTGGAGAGAACAACTTTCCTCTCCCATGGATTCCACAATCATCACCAGCCGGTGCAGTGCAGTCATCCACGGCTACAGCAGTAGGAGACTCAACCCCAACAACTTATCCGACAGATGGATCAGCAAAGCCAACACCGGTTGACTCATCCACGCCCGTAACTACTGGTACTTCAGACTATGTCACTTCGACCAACTCGGGCGCTGTATCAGGCCCTACGCAAATTCAGTACGGGCATGGTGGTAGTGGAGCATCCAACAAGACACTTGCTCTCGCGGTCGCGGTTCCTCTCGGCGTTGCTCTTGTTATTGGCATCATCGCTGTATTATTGCTGAACCGATGGCGCAAACCAAAGCGGGCACGTAACAACAGCTCCAGCAGCTCCAGCTCGAAGCCCATTTGGAGGGAGAAGTTTGGCCTCCTTCGCAGCGGCAGCACGAGCACCAGCTCCAGCCAAGGAAATTCGATCATCAGTGGTCCTATCAGCACAGCCTCGCCGAATCACCCATACTACGCGAGCCGAGAACCAAGATCCGATGGCCAACAGCAGCAGCACACTGCAGAAGACACTCACCCCATGTCACCCAGCACTGAACCTGGAGCTGTCATGTTCGAAGCGCCTCCACCGCCCTACATCAAGGAACCTGCACCAGAACTACCGAATCTGCCTGCTGGCTTGGCGCGGTTGAGCTACCAACACCCACCTCCACCACCAACTCGCCCTGCATCCGAACTTCGCATATCCGTACAGATGGCCAACGCACTCCGCATCTCCGCTCAGTCCATTGGCTTCCCAAGCCTTGGCTCACTTCCAATCAGCGAGGATCCCCCAGCGCACCCTCCTTTGCCAGAAGATCTTGGACGATGGAGCTACCCTCAAAAGCAGCAAGCCTTTCAAGCGCAAGCTCCAGCTGCATCACCAGAAATGGACGAGCTCCGCAACTCGACTCTCGCTCGGTTTCCTGTCCCACCCTCGGTCCCAGCCAAATCCGAGCGTCGCCCTCACACCCCCACCCTGCAGAACCTCACTGTCCCTCAGATGCAAAAGATGCAATACCGCAACACATCGCCTGAGCTTACATCGCCTACCTCACCCGAATCGCCTGTTTGGGGACATGGCTTTCCCGACCACCCAATCCGCCCATCGCACTCTGTTCGCAGCTTCACCAGCACACTCTACTCGGACACTGCTTCCGTACACGACGCGCATGCAGCAAGATGGAGTGCTCGACCGACACCTGTCATTACGCAAGGTCAGGAGTACTTTGGAAGTATGGACAGAGCTGCGGGCTTGGCGTGCTGAAGGCAGGACCTGGTGTGAGCATGGGACCTGTGAGCTGGACTGATGGGGTATGACTTTTACGAATCTCTTTCTTTGTCTTGTGAGGTGTGATTGTACAGATACCAGAATTGTAACTATAATTGTTGTGATGTTGAGGTGGATGGAGGGAATGGTGGGATGTAGTGTGCATAGAAAGAATAGATACCCAGCAATTGATAGCTCAATACTGAGTGCCCTTCCCGTTGCTCACAATTTCGAGAGTGCTCGACATGGCTGGCACATGTGATGCCGCATTACTCTGTGCACGGTGGACTTGTGGATTTGTGCAGTTGCACCAAATGTCTCCTGCGATATCGGTCCCGAGCACCTCCAGGTTCCGGGATCTGCAAACTCTGTCGCCAACCAAACTTCGAACGGCGGCGCCACGTCCCGCCAGACGCGTCCAGACGTGTATCAATGCCAAATGGTCAACACTCCATCATCGAAGCAGCCTTTCGTCATCAAGTCTGGAGCAGAGGAGATGGCCGTTCCCTTGGGATCTGGGGAAGGCAATCCTCCAAGCACAGAGCTGCCCGAGGATGGCCAAGAAGAAGCAGAATACGAGAAGTTCGCCGCAAAGGTAGCTCTACATCGCGCCAGCGAGCATTACTTGTGAGTTCTTCATTCGTACTCCGCTACTGCATGCCTTGACCTCCGTCTAGCGGCCTCTGGGTTCCATACTACATCTTCAAAGTTGGCCCCGAGAAGACCGAATTTGTCGCTCATGTCCCGATTCTACGACTGAGATGCCCGGCTTTCGAGGACCGCATCAAGAAGTCGTCCGTCGATGGACCCGACGAGCTCACAGGAGGACGCCTTGTCAAATTTCCGCAGCAGATAGTTTCAACATTCGTCCTGTTCATGACTTGGCTTCATACCGGGTTTCTGGTCCCACAGCGCCCATTTATGAACTCGGCATGCAGCGACGATTTACGGCGTCTGGTTATCGGACCTGGGACCAAATTGCCTAAAGAAGACGAAGTAGCGGACCTGGATCTGGCGCACCTCTACACCTTCGCTGAGCGTGAGGAGATCTCGGAGCTTCAGTGTGCTGCTCTTGCCATCTTGCATTCGCAGAATCACTACCATGAGCGCACAACCACCAAAGGTGCAATACGGCATTTTCTGACGAACTGCAAGTTCTCATCGGGCCTCCTTTTATATCTCGCGGATGAAGCTGCGGTGTTCCTGTCTAGCGTCAATGTGTCCGCAATGCTCAGCGACTTTCCCACTGAATACGGACAAGCGATCTTTAGAGAACTCTTGAGGGAAAGAGACGGGGCGGATAGGGCCTCGAAAGATGTATGGGGAATAAGGTCTATCTTTGTGTATGTGCTGTTGCACGCATGTAGAATCGACCGGGTCGAAGAGGCTGTCCATGCAGCAAAGGCCAAGCCTGCACCCGGCCCAGACGTCCATGACGACTACCAATCGACGGTGACTGTCGTAGTCGGCTCCGAGTGCCTGCACTTCTGTGTACACAAAGGTCTGATCAGTAAATGGTCTGATTACTGCAAAGGAGCACTTCGCAATGGCTTTCCAGAAGCCGAGAGCAACACGATCGATTTCAGGGAGGAATCGGTCCGCAACTTCTCGCTCTTTCTAGATCTCATGTACGAGCAGCAATTCTTTCTGCCATCGCTCAGGGACCATCGAAGCTACGAAGAATACTCGGAAGGGCTAGAGCTCGATCTGGAAGTTTGGAAGCAGGACATCGATATCGATGGGTAAGTATTGGAACTAGGCAGCTCCTAGGGGAGCATGAGAACGAGAGAAACGTCCGTTGCGCATCGCCACGATGTTGCTCTGAGCAATGGCGTCGTGTTCACGGATGTCACTGCTTGTGAGGCATGGCTAACTCTTTTGTTCCGATCAGAAGCGACACTTCCGAAAGCGATACATCCTCCGACGAAAGTCACAATCGTCAAGGTGAGCAGACCACGCAAGTTGATGTTTCACAACCCGAGAAACAGGCTGATCAGTCAGCATATACTTTTGAACCCGGTGCTCGCGTAAGTCAACCGCAATTGACCGACTCAGCAAGTGAGCCAGTCCATTCAGAAGACGAGTTGCAATTCATTCTCCAGACTCAAGACATGCTGGTAGATCTCTTCATCTTCGCCGATCGTCGAGGTGTCCCGCAACTTCGCCACCGCATCATCAACATACTCGCAGAAAAGCGCGAATCAGGATGGCCATGGGTATCCGCCTCCTTCGAGCGAGTTGACAAGGCATTTTCAAATCTTCCTGCGAACTCCGCTTTCTGTCGCTTCCTCGTCGACGAGGCTACTTGGTGCTGGGCCGGTGGCTCACAAAATGCCGATAATCTGGATGAATTTACCGACGTGTTCTGTGCGAAAGTAATGAGACGGTGGATGACAGTTGGAAGACCGCCTACCATTGATCCAGGTCAGAAGGAAATGCAAGCACCTTGGCGCCGGGACATCTGCAAGGCTTACCATGATCATGCTGATGCGACTGACGTCAAAGCGTGCAGAGCATCGATGAAGACGTGGACCAAGAGTGTGGCAAAGAAGAAAGGCATGGAACCTGTTGTCAAACCGATGTTGTTGTCTTGAGGTGACGAGGGTCGTCGAGAGAGGAATATTGGTGAAGTCAGCCAACCATTTGAGTCTTTCGCTACGTTGGCCAGCCACTATGCCAATCCGAAGGCTTTTAGCCTCAAAAACAATACCTCCATTGGGAGGAAGTCCTTGTAATTGACTTCTCGACTTTGGCGAACAAGCTTCTCTGAATCATCCTCATCTTGACAGCTTTGAAAATGGCCATACAGCCGTGTCTGCACTCAATACCGAGCTTTGCATTGACCTCGTCGGTGATTGTCTAGTATAGCGATTGCTGATCGTGGCATCTAGGAGCGCTACAAATTGGCTTGACCGAGGCCGCGAACAAGGAGTGGATGTGCTCTTCTTAGGAGGTAGTCTCTGACCATGATGCCAAGCAGAATCTCGAGCAAGTGTCCCGTCTGCGAACCTACCACACTAGGCATATGGAACCTAACACTGGGCATATGAATATGACCACATTGGGTATATGAATATGACGTTGCTCCTGCTACGGCAGATCATATTTTCATCCCTCTACCACTTTGTTTGGCTTTGCTCACGGCACTGTATTGCAGCATCTCTTTTATTTTGCGAGGCATTTTCCTTCAAGAGGAACAGATAGGAAGCAATGATATTGCCCACCGACCATCGACATGTGTGTTCTCCTCGATCAACGATTGAATGCTCTACAGTATTCGCGAAAACATCTCAATCGAGACAGAGATGATGAAATATGCTTATCTGGTAGCAATGACTCTGAGTTTTCGGCATCTAACGTCTGTCCGGCAAGAATTGACGTTAAGGTGTCTCCGTCGATCTCGATATGGAAGCCTCGCGAGTCGCTCCGATTCGTCTGCTTCGGGTGTTTGAGGAAACTGCTTCTATCCTCTGTACCGGTAGGTGGTCCGTCGAGTGGTCCGATGCAGTCAGAGTTTAATAAGGGTTTTCACAGCCGAACTAATCAAGTAGCTAGGATTACGGAGGCTTAGCTAGCTTATAACAGCTAAATTGAGTAAATCTATAGAACTAGTCTACGTATAGCAGCTATATAGTTATCCTAGCATAGTTTACTACCTTTATAGAGTGTAATTTAATACGTATAATAGCTAAATATACCTTTTAGCCTTTTAACAGGCCGTCTATTACGGGTTTTAGCATTTATAGATAGCTTAGTTAGAGCCTTCCTTTTCGTTATCTCTATTATAGGCCTTTTAGCTATAATATAGGCATAGTAACGTTGTTGTTTGTTAAGGAAACCTTCTCTATAGGTTGTTATAGTTCGATTAACTCTAGTATATATTAGGCCGTAAGGTCTATGCCTCTAGATAGCCGTGTTTTCTCCCCTTATAAACAGCTACTTTATAAGCTACTCTCTAAACTACCTTTACGACTTATACGTATATTATAAGGGCTAATCTATGTTATATACGTCGTATATATGTTTTATAAGCTAGTAGTAGTTTATAAGGATTACATCTAAAAGGTAGTAGAAGTAAGAGAGCTAATTTTAAAGGTAGGTTCTATATATAGAGCTAGAGTAGCGATTTTTGTCTACATTATCGATAGCCCCTATATTCTATATATATATATAAGCAACTAGAGGTACCTAGACTTCTCTATATATAATAGAACCTAGGAAAATCGCTCGGCAAATCTTAGCGTCTATTATATAGGCTCTAGGCCTAGTTTTAAGAACTATATACTTTTAGCCTTCGAATTTAGTACTAAAAAAGGTAATAGTTCCTCTATCTTAGAAGCTAATCTAGACAACCTTACTATCGCTATAATCTAGCTAAATATTACCCTAAATTACACTATTTTGTAGCTTCTAATTAGTCGTTAAATCCTTTAACTTTTTAAGTTCTTTAGATAGTCTAGTTCTATTCTTGTTGTTAACTATACTAGAGGCTATAATCTCTATCTTTCTAAGTTCTTTATATACCTTTTTGTAGCCCTATAGGTTGTTAATATAGATAGAGAATAGCCTGTTGTCTAAGATAGCTTAAATCCTTTATAAAAGTTCATAAACTACGGCTTAAGTTTTAGCTAAGCTAGCTTTTTTCTACTTTAGATCTAAACCCTATAGCCCTTCCTTCGTATTAGCTAGGAGCTATAGTATTGTAGATTAATTAGTAATACCCTAGTACTTAACTCCCTCTCTAGTAGCTTTAGTATCGATTTTCTCCGTATTAGGGTTAGTTCTATAGGTTAATAACTATAGGGATTCGTTAATAGCTAATATAGAGCTATGTTTCTAAAGCTAAGGCATTGTTAAATTAAAGTAATCTAGTAAAGGGCCTACCTTGTCGTAAGGTTTAAGCTTTTAATTATTAACTTCCTCGGGGGTAAAAAAGTAGAAGAATCTCTAGATCTGCTTAAACCTTATAAGGGCTATTGCCTTTATAATCTATACGTATAATAGAGCTAGTTTCTAGGCCTTACTCTAGTACTCTTCGATATCCTACTCTTTATAAACTCTAACTGTAATTTTAATAGCTAAAAAGCTATATATCTCCTTTGCTATATAATCTTTCTATAGCCTTAGTTTTTAGAACCTTCTATGCTTATCCTGCTTTTTAATATACTTTACTACCTATGTATTAGTTACTATTACAATTTAATCGATTATCCTCTATAGAAATAGTATGTTAAACAGCTAGATTAGTGTCGTATTTTCTTCTAAATCTAGCTTTACTTCCTTAGGGTATTGCTCTACGTATAGAGGCTAGAATTTCGCGATTTCTTTAGTACGTAAAAGCGCCGTAGTCCTAGTGTATAACGCTTCCATTTTAGTGTATAGAGGTAGTATAATTATAAAGATATAGTGTAATCAAGATAAGAGAGCTTTGTTTTAATAGTGACGTATTTTAGCTTCTAACGATCCGGATAGCCTTAGCGGACTACCTACCGGTCGAGAGGATACGAGTGTCGATACCTATAAGCTAATCTAAGAGATATAACTACTAAAACACTTTAAGCTAAACAACTATACTACTATGTTATGTAAGGTTCGACACTACTAGAACGATACCCTATAGCTCTAACGAAGCGGACATCGGGCTCTAACGATACGCACTTCGAGACGGTCTTCGATAGTGTTGTTCAAACCCTAACTAATATAAGAGAAAGTAGTAAAATAGTAACAGTAGTGCTACTAATTAGTAACACTTTTTAATACTACTTATTACTTTTACTAACTAGGAATTTTATACTTACTTACTACTTATTACTATAAGTAATTCACTACTATTTTACTACTTTCCTACTAGGACGATAGAGTATAGTACACTTTGATTAAGCT
>MWSQ01005702.1:0-25118 GCA_002116395.1 Ramularia endophylla | reverse complement strand
CTTGTTTGATCAAAATTAGGGCTGTTTTGACTAAAAATCGCGTTTGACGAACGGGCATCAACAAGGAACAGGCCTCTTCCAAAGCGTACCAAAAGTTGTAGCTCTGAAGGTCTTGAATACGACCTACCAGGAGCTCAACTATATGCTTATGGCCGTGGGCACATGCGTTGGAGAGGGTTGTAGTGCTCGGACACCAATCTATCCATGTGCTCCGCATAGGCACTCCTCCTCTTCTGAACCCACGACTGCGACTTGCATCGATTGCATCGACTGTGGCTCCATTATCGAGGAGTACTCTAACAACTCTTTCATCACCGGCGCCACAAGCAACATGTAGCAGTGTTGCTCCCAGTATCTCTCTTCCAAGACTGACACCTCTGTCCAGCAAGACCTGCACCATTCTGTAGTCTTTGACGAGTATCGCAGTTGTCGTTACAATCTCGATGCCGAATTTTCGTTTCCAGATGGAATCCAGCCATGCAGCATCGTAGATCCCTTTTGACGCATCTATACTGACCGTCTTGTTTTGTAGCATACGGAGTAAGGTTAGAAGTACAGGGTCCTCAACGTAGTGCATGAGAAGCTTTTGAAACTCTTGCTGCTTGGATTGTAGCATTCGTGGAGGACTGAGTAGAGCGACGACATCTGCGGTTCTTACAACCCAACCAGCGTCAAGTAGCATTCGAGCAACATCCATTCGGCCATTGTTGACGATGGTCTGAATGGATAGAAGACTCGTAGCCTCCGTTGATCTGGATTTTCCATGGCGATCGAGCAACGCGACAAGTGAAGTCCAGTAGGGATCTACATTTGCAACAATGGTACGTTCTGCATGAAATACCTTTCGCCAACTTCTGGTGTTTGGTTCTTCAGCGGCATGGTGAATTCCGGTATCGAGAAACATTTTGAGCAACTCTGTCGACCGCATCTCCGCTGCCTGTTTGAGGAGTCGAGCCCTGTGCTCGTATGACCGATCGATTCCTTGCTTGAGAAATGCCTCGATGGCATCCAGCGTACCTTGGCCAACAGCAGCTTCGAGGACAGTTTTGTATCTCTCTGCGGGTGCATGAACGGTAACGTGTTGTCTATTTTGCAGTTGTTCACGAAGCAAATGCAGCGTGCCCTCGTTGGCAAAGATGTACATGCAATCAACAGAAAGGCTTTTGTAACGGCGAACATCATGTACTTGCATGGTGTTGGCGTACAAGATCCACTTCGACCAAAAAAATTGGCTGATGAACCTTTCCTGAGAAACTGCGTTGTGAGCAGAAGCATCGGCATGAAATAAGGCTCCACGAGTGGCATAATCCAAGAATGGAAAATCTGCAGCTATGTGATCGCGCAAACGCTGCGCCTTTAACGACGAGGCTTTGGGTAGACTGGAGTGGGCTTGTTCTAGGGGAGATGGAGCAGTGATGTTGCCAATCAGAGAGGTCACTCCTGACATGATCGTCTCATGGTTCAAGTAGCGACAGCAGCATGTTTTGAGCCGATCATGGCTGACTCCCACCCCATTACCTCCGAGACGAGTGTCCAGCAGCGTTAAACCATTCTCTTGCACATAAGTGCGTACTGTTTCATGAATGAACTGTACAACAGGTCGCTTGCCTCTGGTCAACTCGGCGAGACCTCTCGACGAGTCTAGGACAAAGTTTGCCAAGATATCGCTGCTCAGCTCAGCTGGTTTCCATGTTCTCACAGCATCCGGCGCTGTGTCACTGTGGACGGCATAGTAAAGCTCTACCGCTTGCAGGGGCCGCTGAGCAAACAGTATCCATTGCAGAGTTACGACCAGCTCGCCACCACTCTCCGCGTCAAGCGTCAATATTTTTGTAAAGAGTTTGGTCATATCTTCCGGTATATCGTCAAGAATCTGCCTCATCGTATGAACACGCCCACCGTCACGTCCTCTGCGGAGCATGGGTATGACCAATGCCACCCACAGAAAGATTCCAGATGCACGGCTCTCCAGTTTCGATCTGAGTTGTACCATATCGGTTCCATTGCCGTTCATCTTCTTGTGGATGTAGTGCTTTATGTCATTCTTGTGGCCGTCTTGGTCTTGTAGCACGAGTTCCAAGCCTTTCGCGACGGTTATATTCGGATATGGTCGACTTGCGAAGCAGACGTGGAATGACAAGTGCTTTTCGAGTGCGCGGTCGCCGAGCTCCTCGAAGAAATCGACCATGTCGCGAGCTTCACTCTCGCAACACTCGTCGAGTGCATCGATGTAGCAAACTAAAGGAGTGTCACCCAACTGCATGACAACAATGTCGAACAGCTCCTGAAGCTCTTGAACCGTCCAACTTCGGCTCGGACGTCCCGCATATCTTTGAGGGATAGCAGGGACAAGTCTGGGCAACTTCTCCAGTACCTGGACCAGCAAAGAGCGGTACATTCCTTCTGTTTTCGTTTCTAGTCGACTGCCGCGTGCATTGAAGAAAAATGACACCACTGTATCACCTTTCCAGTCATTGACGGCGTGATCGAACGCAAACTTCATAAGTGTGGATTTCCCGGTTCCTGGATGGCCTTTGATCCACAAGAGCCGATTGTGCTCAACGGAACAACTCGAGTCTCTCCACTGGATATGCTTAGGGTGATCCAGCAGCCATCTGCAAGTGCTTGTATAAGCCTTCCGAATGGTGGCATGCCGCTCGCCAATCTGTTCAAAATGAAGAGCCTTCAAAAGATCGTTACGATGATGCGCAGTATCCACGTTCTCAAACTCAGGTTGCGGTAAGGAGCTGTGGTAGTGGACATTTCCGTACACGTTGCCATAGTGAGCTTGTGCGTGATCTTGGGCAACGTTGTGCTGGTAGGTGTGACCATCTACGAGACGTTCATCGGGTGATGCTCCTTTGCCTAGGTTGAGTCTTCTTCTCTTTGTCTGTGATGGTCCTGAGGATTGGTCACTATCTTGAGACGCCATTTTCAGTGATAGTCAAGTCCTGTTCCATCCAAGAGAATTATCTTTTTCAGGTGTCGGGGTGTGTCGACTTGGAAAAGACTGAGTGTCTAATGTCGGCACCCAGATACACTCTCTGTAAAGTGTAGTCATTTTGGAGTCGAGGAAACGGGCGGTGCACGCCATTATCGTGCAGCATGGCGGCCCTGATACACGAATGATCACATTTCATAGGCCGGCTTAACGCTGGAGCGGTGATCATGTCTCGAAGAGCGGCTTTGATCCTTTCGTTTCATGGAACATTATGTGTTGTGGGCCATGTGTCGAAAGGGAATGCATGCTGCCCAGTCATTGTAAGTTGTTGATGCGAAGCGACGGAAGTGATGTTTGGCGTAGCGCTGAGTACTATACCGGCAGGACCCGACGTCGCCCCCTGTCTTCAGCTTCCCATACTACTTCCTCCCTACACCTACACCTTTGCTGTCAAATGTATGTCTGCGTTTCAACAAAGCTTGAGTCTAGCAAGCAAAATTCTCTATGCATGCGGTATCAGAGGACCCTCAGCCATCGCGACATGAAGTAAGACAGCCATCGACCGGTAAACCTGGCATGTTGCAACTTTACCTTAGGTATGGGTTACTCAAAGTTTGTGAAAGAGGGGCAGGTGGCCTTACATGTAAGGGTGGATTGTATAAGAGTTAGCAAGTTGCTCGAGCGATCGGCACCACTCGTTGCGATTCAACAAAGATCTTACCATGGCTTCTGCTCAGCAGGACAAAGAGCAGCCTCCGACTGTACAAGACGATACACAAGAGCAGAGCCAGCCTCAGAAATCGGAAGATGTCCAGAACCCTCCACAGGGCCAAACACAAGAAACGACGGTGCCGAGCATCCAGGAAGATATGTACGCCTTCGAGCTGAAATATCGACAGGTAGGTTATCATATCGGTAGTCATCCAGCTACTAAGACTCATCTAGGCGGTGGCTGGTAACGATATCACCGGCAATGTCACTGGAACACTCCTGAGATTCCTGGAAGAACCATCTTTGCCGACGTATTACAAATTCAAGGCATATCTTGCTCTCAGTGCTGCAGATGAGAGAGACGAACCTTGGGAGAACTTGACTGCATGCCGACATTACCTCCAGCAAGCGAGAAAGGCCTTGGAAGAAGCAAAAGAGCTATATGTTGGAGAGCAGCGTGATGTGGATTGCCTGAAGCAACAAGAACAGAACCTCCGAGAGGAGTGGGATGAACTTCGCGAACGCGAGCGTCTGGCGGACAGTGATGATGGTGACTCTGAGTCTTCGTGATATATCCAAGCAGTGGTCGCCAGCTGACAAACTTGATCAGAGGATGGAGGTCTGAGTGAATAGATTGATCCGCTCTTGAATTCCTTCAAGTGGGCATTCTGCACAGCAAATCAAAGTCCATACGGTGCCCGCAGCCGAGGAAAGAGATCCATCGCTGCGCCATAGTAAACCTCTTTCCGCCTCTCTTCACTCATCGGATACTGATCAATGAACTCAGTATGAGCCTTGCTCTGTCTTTCAGTAGCATGAGGGAAATCGCTTCCAAACAACAAATGGCCCGGCTTGGCAAACCGAAGTATCATCGGGAGGACTTCCTGGCTACCAGCCAATGCAGTGTCGAAGTAAAACTTCCGAGCTCCTTCGTAAATGTCATCGGCATCCATGACAGCTCCAAACTCCGGCATAGAGATAATGGTAGCACGCTTAATCAGTGCAGGTAAAGTACCTCCGGCATGTGAAAGGATGATTTTGACGTTCGGGAATTGTGTCATTCGCCCATTGATGATCAGGTCCATTGCCGTACGGCCTGTTTCATGAGGCCAGTCGAATGCTGGGCCAGTGAGCTTCGTGTTGAAAGTGATATACTCGGGACCGTTGTTACACGGATGCACGAATACTACTGCTTTGCGGGCATCTAGCTCCTGCCAGATTGGAACAAAGTCATCATGACCCAAATAGTTATTTGTGCCGTAGCTGGTGAAAATAGTCACTCCATCGGCATCTAAATGATCGAAAGCATGACGGAGTTCTCGCAAGGCATGTTCCGTGTGTATTGGCGATGGAATTGTGGCGAAGAATCCGCAAGAAGTGGGACTTTTCGCTTTGAGAGAGCTGGATAGTTCGTTCATGGATCGGGCAATGCTGGAAGCTTCTTTTGGGTCTTGAATATGGGATACGCCTGGTGTGCTGACTGAGAAAATGCGGGTCTTGACACCAATGTCTGCGCAAAGGCTTTCGTCAGCGGCATAAGTCCAGTCTGGAGCTTTCATGCCCTTCATGCCTGCGACAGAGCCTGCCCTCATCGTCAGTGATGAAATCAGCCTCCCATACAGCAGGACAGCATCGTACCTGCGATCTCTGGAGGTATGATGTGATGGTGAACATCAATTTTTGGAATTGCTGACATGATTTGGTTGGCGCCGGGTGTATTGTCTGAGATGTATAAGATTGCTAGCTCTCTACTTGTTGAAGAATGATCATGGGTTTAGACGTACGAGTGCGGCATGGGAAATGTGTGTATGATCTCAAGCCAGTGATGGAGTAGCCAACCTTTCGGATCGGAATTTCGGATACTGTTTTCCGGAGCGCAAGGTCAAGCTGCCGAGCCGGGCTTACATGTGAAACTTGCGAGTACAACGTAGTAGATGAAGACAAATGTGAGCATCGAGGTCGTTGAAGAATGAATTCGAGCTCCTTTCCGCTCCCAAGCACGACTTCGGACTTTCAAGTTGCAACTTTGCTCAAGGACAAAGATGGCCGTTATGTTTCTAAAAGACCTCAACAACACCACCATGTTTCTCGAATCCGGCGAGCAGCATGCCGTCACTCCACAGCAAAGAGCAACCCATGCTCCTTTTCGCTCGCCATTTTGCTAGATTGGTCAATGTCGTTGACTCAATGCCTAAGAGTCTGCCTTCCATAGCATGTCTACCTTTGTCAGGATGTCTGTCTCAATCCAGTGAGCAGATCGCGACAGTACAGCACCTCGACGCGTCGGAGGCGAATGCGACGTCCAGAGGCCCACAGCCTAGCAGAGTATGCAACTAATTCAGTCGAGAAGCACAGGCAAAGGGAACAGCTCCGCTCTGAGGAGGATTCTCTTCCGATGCATTCAAATGCGATACTACCAATATCCTTTCCAGCTTTCGTCGTTTCGGTGACTCGTTACAAATTCCTGTCCACCCTCCCTTCCAGGTAACATCATTTCTCGTCGAAGGCGGCTGGAGTGGAAGAAGCCTCATTCTCTGGGACGGCAGCACCAGACTTTGCTGATGTACTTTGACCCACTGCTTGCTCTTCAACAGACCGACGATGAGCATCTTCGGCGAGCTCTCGTGCATGCAGATACTGCTGAGCAGCGAAATCGAGCTGAAAGCGGTACCAGCCTTCGGCGAGAGAGGTCTTCAGATCATGTTCCCGCCTCGTGACTAGTGTCGTCTTCAGGAGATCTGCAGAACGATCTGTGAAAAGACCAAATGCTGCTGTTGCAAGGGCGACTAAGAAAAGCATCCATCATTTTGTAAGGGTAAAGAACGAGATATGAAGAAGGATGGTAGAAGGGCGCTTACCATAGCTGACTCTTCGCAGCCCTAGTGTCATGAAGTGTACCATGTCGTGTGGAGGACTGGAAATGCGGTGACTGTCTTGTTGGAGATGAAGAACAAGAGAGCAGATTGTGGTGATGAGCTGGAGCGGGAAGAGGAGACAATCAAGTTCTTACCAGGATGATTTGGCGCTCCCGTCTCTGGTATGCAGCCAGATTGGCTACAGTCCTTTATTTGCTAGGATACTCGGAACGGATGTGGTAGATCACGAAAAGAACTCGCCGTATGAATGTTCTGGTCTTGATTGTGGTATCAGCTTGGAGCTTGATGAGAAGACCAGTTGCGTGTCTTGTCTTGCTATGCCTCAGCGTGTGAGAACAGAATGAAGAGTAGATAGGAGGAGAAAAAAGGGTGTGAGATGAGGTTGGAAGTGAGATGCTACAACATGCGAGCCGAGATTCCCCGAGAAATGACGCCACAACGGCGGCCCTGGCTCCGGCCCACGCATGGCAGCATCACATGTGAAAGAAGTGTTGACATCTCGACCTCTGTACTCAGTCAATCATTCACCTACCAGCCCACGCTAATTCTTACAATGGGTGTATTCGAACGAAAGCACGGGCAGTGGGTCGCCGACCTCGCCATAGTAATCGCCGCTGTGCGTTCTCTCCTCCATTCCACCCCATCCTCTCCAACTAACACCTCCACAGCCCGTACTCGCCTACTTCCTCGCGCGCCAACTCATATCCCGCCTCGATCCCGACGCCTCCGCCAAAAGCGAAGCACAACAAAAAGCCCTCGCCGCCACCTCCCGCCTGCAATCAATCTTCCAATCTCCCGACCGCGACGATGACTTCAGCGACGACTCGGACGCCGAGGACTTTCCTGCTGAGCGTCCGAAGCACCGCGAAGACCTTACCTTGACGCCTTATGAGCAGACTATTGCTATGGAAGTTGTATCACCAGCGGAGATTCCGGTAACGTTTGATGATATAGGCGGCCTGGATTCCATTATTGAGGAATTGCGGGAATCAGTCATTTATCCTCTCACCATGCCACATCTATACTCCAACCACTCTTCTCTCCTGACTGCACCTAGTGGCGTACTGCTCTATGGTCCACCAGGATGCGGAAAGACGATGCTTGCAAAGGCGCTGGCAAGGGAAAGTGGCGCATGCTTCATCAACCTGCACATCTCGACTCTGACAGAGAAATGGTACGGAGACAGCAATAAGCTCGTCGCAGCCGTCTTTTCTCTTGCCAGGAAACTTCAACCAAGCATCGTATTCATCGATGAGATTGATGCTGTTTTGGGACAAAGGAGAAGTGGAGAGCACGAAGCCAGCGGGATGGTCAAAGCAGAATTCATGACACATTGGGATGGTCTAGCGAGCGCTACAGTCGGAGAGGGTGGACAGAGAATATGCATACTCGGAGCTACGAACAGAATCCAGGACATTGATGAGGCTATTCTAAGAAGAATGCCGAAGAAATTCCCAGTAGGACTTCCAGATGCCAGGCAAAGAAGGAGCATTTTTGAACTCACATTGCGGGATACGAAGATTGATGCAAGACCTGGAGGCTTTGATCTGGATGCGCTAGTGCGAGTAAGTGCAGGGATGAGCGGGAGCGATATCAAAGAGAGCTGTAGAGATGCGGCGATGGTGCCTGTGAGGGAATATATTCAACGAGCGAAGGCTAGTGGGCAGAAGATGGGTAGAGGGATCAAGAGCGAGGCTGTCAGAGGACTACAGACAGATGACTTCTTTGGCAGAAGGGGAGGTGTCAGGCAATTGCAAAGAACGGAGCCGGATGTCGAGGAAGGGAGTGTGGGAAGTGGGAGCACGGAGGAGGTTGAGGAGTTTGGCGATGTGGAGGAGGTACAGAGGAGATGAATGTGAAATGTGTGCCGCTTTCTGACCTCGGGCACTGCCTCTCAACTCACCTACGGAACCCACGCCAGCATAATAGCAACTTCTGCTAGATGTGGTGCGACTCTTGGACAATGACGGCGTACCAAGCTTTTCGGGGCGCTCGAAATGGGTTGCTCGTTGGGCTACGACAAGTCTCTAATCGAGCTCGTCTAGTTGTATGTGGGAATCTCTCCTCACGCCAGAAGCATTGATCGAGCGATATGTAGAAGCGATTCCCCTCCGCTCTATCCAATATACAGCATTCTGACCGCGGTGAAAACGCTGCTTCGAGAACTTAAAGCATGTGGCAATCTTCAAGTACTTGACCATTCCTCACTTCAACAGAACACTTGGAGTCCATCTTTCGACTTTCAACAGAACAAGCTCTCAAGAGCGAGTACATCCGAGCATGGAGACAAATCCTTTTGCAAGTCCTTGAATGTCTTAGCTGCTAGGTGCGCTCGTTCAGTCTCAATGGGCTTGAATTTATGGCTGGAGGCACTTCGAGAAGCTTCGATTAATCATGTCAGTTGGGACACAAACGAGGGCTTTGATGAAAAGCACTTACCATCAACACCGTCTATAGTCATACGATTCTTGAACATCAAGAGTGTTATAGCCATATCAAACCTGTCGAGTCTCGGAAAGCAAAGATTTGCTATCCGCAAGGCGCCTTCGATATCTCGTGAAGCTGTCTCACTCTCTTGCTTCCATACAGAGCGTAGTGTTCTCACGCGCTTAGTCCACTGCGACTTGCCATGGTGTTCTGCAAGTTCCGGGTAGAGATGACTGGCCAAACCGCAGTCGAGAAGCTTCTGCAGGGAGACTAAATTGGATGGCCGATCTCCATGGTACAGGAGACCTTGCGAGAAGTATTCTCCATTGTCGTAGCTGGATTGTCGAAGTTGATGTAATCGTTGCATAGCTTGCCGGGCTCGAGAAGACCGCCTGTATTGGTCTTCTTGGTTATGGCAGGAATCGATGAGCCATCGACCGTTGGCAAACTGGCCAACAGGAAAGTCTGTCGTATCCAGGGCGCAAATGTATACGTCGGCAGGCTCCAAACCTTCCGTGTAACTTCTGTAGATAGCACGCTGGACTACGAAGAGGAGAGAGCTGCTCCAGGACACGAGGTTGTCAGACGGTGTCCTTTGAGACCCCCCGTTGGCATGCTTCACTAATCGTTCAGAAATTTGCTTGCGGGTCAAGCTGCGAATGTCAGTCTTGCTTTCTTCAGAATTGCAAGGGACCGCATCTGAAGCTGCAATGATGTCGCTGCAGAAACCCGAGCTTTCGCGGTCAAAAGCTCTGAAAAGAAAGCGAGGAGTATCCGGAAGAGGTTCTGAGTACTCCGGAGATGGCAATGGCCAGAACAATGTCGGCCCATTGGATTGCTGGGCTAGCATATCAAACCAGAAACGCATCCATATTTGATTCAGGCGCTGACTGGTGTCCATCCACTTCTCTGGCGCGCGTCCATCTCGTACACGCCGAACGTAATTGTGGCCATTATAGCCAAGTCGTCCATCTGCAAGGTTGTAGTGATCTTCATTCTCGAAATTCGGGCCATAGAGTGATTTAAGCTGCTCTGCTCGAAGCTGGTCCAGGTATTCGTACGCACGGAGCGTTCCAGATGATTCGATAGACTCTTGATAGCACTCCTCCAGGATTCGCCGGAGGTTCTGGGTATGGTGTTCTTCTTCACAAGTGGTCACAATTCGCGTGATTGCTTCGCTCAGTTGCGGTTCAAAGTATTCAATCAGCAAAGCCGTGATCGGGTGTTCCTGATAGGCAAGCTTGACGATATCAGCATACGAGGGATATTGCCCGGCTCGAACGGCCTCTGCTGGCTGGTCAGGCAACAACGTCACACCTGAAGTCTTTTCTTCACTGGGTCTGCAGTGTTGTCGGATGGGCTGAGGTGCTGTATGGTCAAATTCTATTTCCCGTCCTCGCATCCCAACCCAATCTTCGATTGCCATGCTAGACGCACAGTTGGCAGAGTGAAAGTCTTCACAAGTTCAATAGCAAAGCCAAGGCTTTGTGGACTCTGCCGCGATAATATGCGGGCGTGTATTGAGGTGGCAGAGATGGGGCCACGGGAGAGATGAGGTCGATTGCGAGTGTCCCACGAGTCAGCCTTGGCTTGGCGACGCTAAACCATGAATCATCACCCCTGTCATCCTCAAAGTGTTCTTTCTCGCTCAAAGTTCATCCTCGCCGAGCGACATGTAATCATCTCACATACACCACACGACGACCAGCCCAACAAAGACACCGGATCGGTCCGGAAAGCACTTGCCCAGCCTTCGTGTAGCTCTCCGTGTCCCCATCAGTACTATGTCTGGGGTGATTGGCTTCGGCATGCTATTCTGAATATCTGGGTCCTCGAAAGCCATCCTTTCTCTCACCAGTGATTCTTGGAACCTTGGGGAATCTCAGCCTTGGCCTTACAAGCATTTGATAGACGCCTAGGAACGCCATGCGCCCTCAGCTCGTCACTCCGCGGGTTCTGTGCGCGAAGCATTCACTCGGTGTATGGTTCAAGAACAGCAATAGCGTTCGGAAAGCCTTTGCTTCCTCTCGGTCGTCAGTATCTATCTCAGACCCCAGCTCGCAACGTGGAAGTGCTACTACTTTCATTGGCAAGGCAATTGCGAAGTCATATGTCTTTCGGTCAGCAGGGCTCTCACTGGGGGATGGGAAACACTCAATGGCTGGCAAGGATAAAGACCAGGTCTTCACCGCAAATCTTGGACCCCTCAGCCCTAGAGACGAGCAAGTTCAAAAGAGATTGCTCTCTCCAGGTTGCAATCCGCCCAAGGTTCTGCGGCAATGTATAGCATCCGGTACTGCATCGCTCCACGTAGTGCAGATGTGTCTGCAAGCTCAGCACATGGAAGTCACACAGGTCCCACGAGTACAGCAATTGAAAGTTGCAAGGTCCCAAGACCCCATTGCCTCGACTGTGCTCGCTCATCTGTTCACCGATGATCAGCTTTGGGGCCCATTCGCTTTGTACGCCACCAAGGCCCAGTTCCATCTCATGTACTACGCTATTCTGGAGGGATTTGAAGATGGATTCTTCTTTGACTGGCTGGCAACTGAGGTACCCCACGTGAACGCTTGGAGCAATTTATGGCGCGGTACTATTCTCCGGAACTTGGTCGCAGCTCACCACGCGTGCTCTTCAACGCGGGACAAAGGCAAGGCAATACAGTGTTTATTGGGGGCTTATTCGAAACGGCTGGCCGAACAGGAGCTTTATGAAAAGCAATTGGCTCAAGGCAAGAGACTGCGAAAGCCTGGTATCATCAACCTCGACCTTTTTCCAGCGTATACACAATTAGTTACCGTACTCACTTTCGGCTACTGTAGCAACACAAAGCCCGAGCTCTTTGAGAAGATGATCGAGCTAGTGGAGGCCAAAAAGATTAGTTCTAAAGTGAACCAGGCCGAGACCGACTACAACATAGCGTTTCTATCGTTATACCATCCAGGATACCCTCAAGATACTTTTGCTGTGGACATGCTTCACAGGTTTGCAGATGGAGACGTAAATGCTTTTCCGGCAAGCATCACAACACCCAAGGGCGAAGTTGCGTTCAAGCGGTTTTTGCAGCGGACGACTGATGTGCTGTTGGCTAATGGTAATTCTGCTGAAAGAGACTGGGTGAAACATAAGTTCAATGTACTGGTGGATACCTCGACCGGTAACTTTGCCGAGCCGACTCTTGTCGGAAGGCCCAAAATGACTACGGGAAGATCGAGCAACAGTCGTCCAGTGGAAGGTATCCCGTTCCCGACCTTCATGTAGTGCTGTAACCAACATCTCAGGGATAAAGGACAGTGCGTTCTCCAATATACTTTATGAAGATCGCTATCGGGAGACCTCTATAGTGCCATTGCCGATATCAGCCGCCGGGAGAGCGATATTGCGTTACTGCAATTTGAGGTGGCAGGGATGGCAGTTTTGCATCTGGTCGGGTCAGGCCACGCCACGCAAAATTCCGGCGAGTGTTGCCAACGCAGGCATGTGCTCACAAAGTAGACAAGATGTAAGTTCATGTGGCTGCGTGAGAGAATGCTCTCGAGCCATCATCCTCGTCACCCAGAGCTTCAAGCTCACCACCAACATCGGGATCTACATGTAGTCTTTCGACCATCCAGCCAAATCCCCATACAAAGTGTTTGACCGTGAGGTACGCGGGGAGAGACATCTCGAAACGGGCAGCGGAGCAGCAGCAGGGAGGGCGACGATAACGATGGCTTGAGAGTATCCCCTCACGCAGCCACAGAGACCTACGCCTCCACGAGGGCACGTCGTAGGGACCAGGGTTGGTGCTCCCGGTGAACCGATCGGTGCGCCCAGCGGGCTTTGTGTATGGGTTGACGCCACCCAATGCTGCCTTTACCTCATCCGTGCCATTGTTCCTCGTGTACTGCCACTGCTCATAGGGCTGCTTTCCCGGTCTTCAGCTCGATCTTGTGTGCATTTGTCCAGGCATTCGATGCTGGCCGACCACCGCCTCTGCATTCACCCATGGCGGAGCAGAAATCTTCACCATCGATTATGAGCAACATCCCTTTAGTTTGCTTGGAGAGCAACCTAGATGCCGCCATCGCACAGGTTTTCCTCACGCAGGCCCTAACTTCACGAACGCCGTCTTATCTCGAAAAAGACATCGCTCTCCTGCGGACCCCGGGATATCATACCACGAGCTCTTACCTTATAGTCAAGGCCTCTCGATGCAGTATGGAGAGCACTCCTGAATCTTGCCCTGGTTGAGTGAGTATTCATAACGCAGGCCTCATCTTGTAGATGCCGCCCCGTCTGGTTTATTGAGCACTCTTACAGGATACGGAATGTTGTACCGCTAGCCCTCATCCTATGGGCAGTGTCCCTCGATCTTCGTGCAGAGAACACTCCAGATTCTGGCGGTCCGGCCGGGTGAGCAGTGCTAACGCAAGCCATCTCTGCCAAACACCGGCGCATTTGAGATATTGTACTCTCCTGCAGGAATGAGGATGCTATACGGCCAGCCCTCGTCTCATGGGCACAGTCCATTCCGGTTCCGTATGGAGGGCACTTGCAGCCATCGCCATTTGTCGCCCAAGAGCATCTACGGGAAAGCAAAAGAGTCGCAGTCTTCACTGCGCAAGTACCAAATGGCAGTAACCCCGTTGTGGCTCGGCTGGATTATCGTCTGTGTATCGTAGTCCACGTAAACCATCCTTTTAACGTCGGCATGTACGATAAACTCGAGTGAACGGGGCAAAGAATGAATCCACGTCGTGAAGTTGGGCATGGAAGCAGTAAAGCCATCAATACCGATGGAGAGAAGAAGTAGTGATTCATGAGGGCGAACCAAATGTTGTGTATTGAGCGTATACTCGATGGCTGCTATAAAGAGTTGCCAACGACCAATGTCTTTTGTCGGACCAGCGACATCCTACGGAGAGGTGAAGCAGTAAAGCCATCAATACCGATGGAGAGAAGAAGTGGTGATTCATGAGGGCGAGCCAAACGTTGTGCATTGAGCGTATACTCGATGGCTGTTGTAAAGAGTTGGCAACGACCAATGTCTTTTGTCGGACCAGGGACATCCCATGGAGAGGTGAAGGCATGTATCTGCTCTTGACGCGATCCATTTGCACTGGATATCCGCCGCAATATCAGGGGCGCCTCTTACATGCGATCAAGTATGAACTGAGCTCTCCTACAGTAATGGGAATCTCATACGGTCGGTTTTCACCTTATGTGCAATGTCCTCTCCTCCCGGATGGAGAGCATCCCTCGATGGCCGCCCAAATACTAGGTGGACATCTTGTGTACGCTTAATCTCGAATCGAGCTCCTATAGGAATGGAGATTCCATACGGCCAACCTCCGTATTATAGGCATTGTCGTTCAATCTTCAAATGGAGAGCACTCTAGAAGGCCGCCCTACACACTGGATAAAACCCTCACTTGCCCTTAGATCTGAGTCAAGCTCTCCAGCATGAACAGGGATTTTATACGGCCAACCCTCGTATTATGGGCATTGTCGTTTAACTGTCGAATGTAGAGCATCCTGAATGGCCGCCCCGTACTTGGGTGAAGCCTTCACCTGCCCTTAATCCAAGTCAAGCTCTCCAGCATGAACAGGAATTTTATACGGCCAACCCTCGTATCATGGGCATTGTCGTTGAATGGTCGAACGGAGAGCATCCTGAATGGCCGCCCCTTTCTTGCGTGAAGCCTTCATCTGCGTCTCAATTTGACTATGTCCCAAGCGCATGTGAGCTGGCCTTACAATCATTCCGCCGGATACAACATACTTGTATCTTACCACCCAAGGACGCTCCTTCCATCTAAACCAACCCACTCAAGTATATCAAACATTCAAATATTGCAGCTTTCATCAATAACACAACACTGGTCCAGTGGCCGAATGGTTAAGGCGCCAAGGTAGTAAACCAAAGTAGGCTCGCGGATCCCTTCGGGGCGGTGAGGGTCGATGGAGGGCTGAGGAGATCGCTGGTTCGAATCCGGTCTGGTTCAATTCTTTTTGCCAAATTTTTCTCTTCTATTAACAGTTTTAAAGGTGTTTAGCCTGTAGATATCGTTAGCGTGGTTTTGTGAGTGAATGAAATCTTGCTCAGTACTTCTCAGCATAACCTACACTATTGAGAATGTAGGTCCGTGCTCAAATTTCGACCTACAAATAATTTGCTCGTCCCCTCCAGTTCCTCTTCTCTTCTTCAAACATGGGAAGCGGTACCTTCCGAACACCAACTGTGTGCCGGGCGGTACTACGGAGTGAGCTCACTACTTCTCCGTCGCTTTGGCTTTTACTGCACAAGGTGACGTGGATTTTGCGAAAGCTGCCGCGTTTATTTTTTTGGTCGACGACGAGAACCACCTGTACGCGGTGTCGGCTACGAACCTGAAGACTTCATCATCTCCAGAGCCAAGAGTTCTCAATGTAGTCTTGCATGTAATTTGTTCCTGTGATGCGTTTTCCTTCTCACAGATTGCGACCGGATGTCGCCGGCTTGTGAGCTGTCGTTTCCTCATCCTCCATCTTCCATGATCACTCCTCCGCGATTCACTCGATTTACATCGCCCTCTGCCTCGAGTATTACAGAGTCACCATCGCGGCGCTCGTTCATTCCCCCACAGGGCTCCCAGGTCATGATGGCGACGCTCGATACTTGCAGAAGCCGCTCGACGTGCGGCTGTGCGGAGACGCGGACATGTTGATACGCTCTCGCCAGTGTCACAGCCAATACGTCGTCCAGAGGTCCTTCCCAGCCCCGTCGAAAATCCAAATTCTGGCGAACTCTCTCCACAACATACACTCTGGACGCCTCTCAGGAATCTTCGGAATGGATAGGGTCGCGCCGGCTCTCAGAATCGGTGCCGCGTCTGATCCTATCGACATCCCAAAATCTGGTGTCTCGCGACGCGATGCATGAATTGAACATCGATTGGCCTGTCCAGATAAAATGACGCCTTCTGTAGGAGACGAGGATTGTAACCAGGCAAAGGACACAACGCCTGTAATTCAGGTCTTTCTTTGTGAGCCATAATCACCAGTAACACTGTCCTGAAGTCTGCTCAGAATGGTCACCGTCATGAAGATCCTTTTCCGTTCCCCCACAGAAGGCTTTGTTGTCTCTAGGAACTGATAGCTTGGCAGGATGGTTCTACATCTGCGAGTGTATTGTTCCCGGTGTTACAAAATGACGTTGGTAGCCACACTGGCACCAGAGGATACTGCTGGAACGAAGGCTCTTGCTTACCTCCTCGTCTCAAAATTACATTCTCTGAACCAGGGAGACTTCTGCTACGTTTCGGCACCCGTCTTCATTTGCAGACCCGACAGCTGCGGCAGTGTTGATCCTTGGATATTGGATGAAGCTGCAGCGTTCGCCTTGGCGTCACCCCATCGATAGCCTACCACTCTATCAGCATCCAATATGCGGAGAGAGCTAACCCCAGAGGTACTAGCGCCAAATCTGTGAGTGAATCGTTCAATGCCAAGCATACCAATCCAATGATTGGTTCACTTGGCTCGCCGATCACAGCGGGGTCCCTCGGCCAACCTTCAAATCATCTTCGCCTCACGCCTCGAACTTGTTCATTGAGCGCCACTGTCAAGCAACAACGCTGCCTGATCATCATGGGCGCTTTCTGGATCTTATCTTGTTCGCTCTGGCCACTGGTGGGAATGTACAAGATCAACACAGAGTTCATCTGCCTCGGTGTAGAGCTAGGGCGATCGCAAGCATGTCGATCTGTGATAACTCCACGCTGTGACAGGCCGCCGAGTCTACGCTAGTGCATACCATATTGCTTCTCTTTGCTCAAAGGAGATGCCCGGACTCCGACAAGCTCCACAAGCTCATCGATAACGTCAATCTTTCCCTTCACATGATGCTTAGCCGAAGCCATGAGCAACTTTACCGCAACACCTGCTTCTTTGCGATAAGATCTCACGCGACAAGTTGCTGGCTCGTCGTCACCCATGTGGAGGGACGACATTCGTCGGGACTTTATAAAGACACGAGGTGCAGCTGGTGGGATATTCTGGTAGGTGTTGCTTTCCTGCCTTGCCAGATCATGCACTTCTCTTCTATTACTGCCCTGGTGGCGTTGTCTACTGCTGTCATTGCCGCCCCAACTAACGTTCAGCGTCATGTTCTTCATGAACGTCGTTCTGAGTCGGAGAACTGGGTGAAGAGGGATCGTGTGCATAGCGATGTCAAGCTACCAATGCGGATTGGCCTGAATCAGAACAACTTGCACATGGGCCACGACATGTTGATGGAAGTGTAAGTTCGGATTCAACAGAGCGTACTATTTGCAAAGTCCAAACTGTGGGAGCAATATGGTATCACTGATAAGCAATTCTTGATCATTTCTGACAGCCATTTTCAGATCTGATCCAGACTCGAAATCTTACGGAAAGTACTACACTGCCGAGGAGGTACACGACCTCTTTGCGCCCTCGAAAGACAGCGTCGATGCCGTTCGTGGCTGGTTACAAAACGCTGGTATCGAGGCTGAGAGAATCTCGCAATCCGCAAACAAACAATGGATGCAATTGGACGTCCACGCTCACGAGGCGGAATCGCTTCTCCAAGCCAAGTACCACTTCTTCGAGCACCCAGCGACTGGAAAGACCACCATCGGCTGCGATGAGTACCACGTTCACGAAGATGTGAAGCGTCACATTGACTATATCACACCCGGAATTAAATTATACGCCACTCGCAGCCCCAAGCCTTCCTCTGGCGATCTTGAGAAGAGAACTTTCGCCCAACCACCACTCTTGAAGGCACTGCCTGAGGCGCTCGACGAACTTCTTCTGCTCCCTCTCCTCGCATTGTGTGATATCGCCATCACACCAGACTGCATCATGGCCATGTACAACATCACCGAGGCTACGACCGCGGAAGCTGGGAACGAGTTGGGAATCTTCGAGGATCTAGGAGACTATTATTCTCAAACAGATTTGAACCTGTTCTTCCTTACGCTACAAAATCGCATTCCTGTTGGAACTGCCCCAACCCTCAAGGGTATTGAGTGAGTTATAATCATAGCCAGATCAAAGTCTTTGATACTAACCCTTTTTCAGTGGCGCAACGGCACCCGCAGCAAGTGTTCTCGAAGCAGGTCAGTATCATCTCGAAAGAGCTACGAATCTCAATACAATATGACTTCTCAATTTCGAAGTGCTTCGACTAACCCTTCAATCTAGGTCCTGAATCCGACCTTGACTTCCAAATCTCATACCCAATCATCTACCCTCAAAGCTCCGTGCTCTTCCAGACCGATGACCCAGTCTACGAGGCAAACTACACCTACGAGGGTTTCCTCAACAACTTCTTGGACGGCATCGATGGATCATACTGCACATACTCCGCTTTTGGCGAGACTGGAAACAGCGTTCTCGACCCACCTTACCCAGATCCTGCTGCTGGTGGCTACAAAGGGGCGCTTCAGTGCGGCGTGTACCAGCCTACCAACGTTATCAGTATCTCGTACGGTGGTCAAGAAGCCGATCTTCCTGCTTCTTACCAGCAGAGACAGTGCAACGAATTCATGAAGCTCGGAATGCAAGGTATCTCCGTCGTTGTAGCCTCTGGAGATTCTGGTGTCGCGGGACCAGCTGGAGATGACAGCACCAACGGCTGTCTAAACAATGGAACAGTTTTCAGTCCAGACTTCCCCGCAACTTGCCCATACATCACCACCGTCGGAGCAACTCTCCTCACCGGAAGTGTGACAAAAGATCAAGAGACTGCCGTCACCAGATTCGCCAGCGGTGGAGGCTTCTCAAATATCTACCCTATCCCATCCTACCAGTCCGATGCTGTAGCCAACTACTTCGCCACTTCGCCACCTCCTTACGCTTCGTACTCTGGTTCTACTTATGGTGATGGTGTTTGTAAGTATTCCGCAACATTCCACAAGAAAGCAAGCATCAGCCACTGACCCATTCCAACAGACAACAGTTCCGGAAGAGGATATCCAGATGTATCAGCAGTCGGCGACAACGTCCTCATCTTCACCATGGGACTCCCAACTCTAATTGGTGGCACCAGTGCCGCTACGCCTGTATTCGCAGCTATTTTGACACGTATCAATGACGAGAGACTCAAAGCTGGCAAATCCACAATCGGGTTCGTCAACCCGACGCTCTACAAAAACCCAAGCGTTCTTCACGATATCACCGCTGGAGACAACCCCGGTTGTGGAACTAATGGGTTCGCTGTTGCCACGGGCTGGGACCCTGTTACTGGGTTGGGTACTCCAAACTACCCGGCTATGTTGGAGCTCTTCATGTCTCAGGCATGAATGAGTACTTGAGGTCGAGCACAGACAGCGATTGGAGATGTACATATGATATGACACCGCTGCGATTGCTTGAGTGTATATGATGTTACGACAGAACTGAACAACATAATGACATTGATCAACGATCACTGAATAAGTCGCTTCGTGTTTCTTCTTCCAAGTCGACCTCCCACTTCTGGACCGCTTCACGATTCAATTCCCGTTGTCTCCTTTCCTGGCTTTCCTCAGCTTAAACATACGGCCTATTCCCAGCTGTAGTTCCGAGTGTCATTCTGTGATAGTTGGCGTGTTGGACTGGCCGAAGTTCTGGTAGATAAGACATTGAAGGTGGATATTCTGTAGTTTCGAAGAATGTTCAAGCACTAGAGTTCGCATCGATTGTATGAGATCCCCAAATCTCAACATTTTTGACACCTTGTCAATCCAGTCAGGCCTCAAGACATGTAAATCTTCAAAATCTGTAAGATATACGACCTGCATTCGTCCATACAGCAGCCACAGCGTTTCATGATTCTAACGATGAGCGGTATGCACAACCCCAACCCTAACCCAAGTGACACCATTTTCATGAGATAGCTGTCTGGCCAGCCTCTACAAAACATGAAGAGGCTCGTCAGCAAACATATGTAATGATTCTCTGCTAGTAAAGTGTTCGAGAGAGGAGGTTTGAGAATACGAGATGACTTGTATAGTGCTATCGGTAAGGATACCAGTCGATGTAATCATTGAATGTTGCTAACATCTAGGCATTTTGCCGGCGATCATAGGAGGTAGCCCAAAGGCATTTGATGCTTGTGTTGAGAACGATCCAAGTGGGAGCACGGCACGCAGCCGAAGGAGAGAAGATCACTTACCACAACACAGAGAACAAAAGCACACAACCCACAACCATCATCATTTCAACCACCAAACATAAAAACACACAACACCACTCCATAACCATAACGCTAGATCCCCGACCCATCATTCAATACTGTCGTCAACCCATAAATCTCATCTCATCACATCACATCTCCCTCCCAACAGCACCATCACCAATTCCCACAAGTGGCGACGCATCCATAACTCCACTCTCAAACCCACTCTCCCTCGGACTAATAACAGGACTAAGCGCAATCTTCGGCCTCGCCTTAAACACACTCGCATACTCAGCATCCTGATCAAACAACTCTTCTCTAGGCGTGATATCCCTTCTTTGAGATGGGGTACCAGAATGATCAAACGTGAGCGTCGATCGTCGGGGCGCTTTTTGTGGAGTCTCGAATTGGTTCACTGGGAAAGCGGAAGTTCTTGAGCGGGCATGGGTGGGTTTCTTTTGGGGGACAATCGGAAGGGAAATGATTGATTGGCGGGTTCGTTCTTGGAGGGTTGAGCGTCGTTCAAACTCAGGCCGTGGTTCGTTGGGTGTTGGTGTTGAAGGCTTGTCCGGGCTGAATGGCGCTGTCTCTGGGATCACGCTGGTGAAGTCGTCTGAACTTTTGAATGCCATTGACATCCGGGTCCTGTCGGCTAGATTTGGCCGCACGGCATTTCTGCCACCAGTCGTGTTGGGTCTCGAAGGCAGCTCGATACCACTGTCGCGAGAATCGTAGCTGGGTTTCCTGAACATTGGACTTGTATCTCCTGAATTACTTCGACTTGGTGTCGATGAGCCGTTGTCAACATTATACGACGCCTGCTCCATAGCGGCCTTCAGTTCGTTGTCTTGTCGCATTCGCCGTGATGTGGCTTCAAGTATGTCGTCCATCCGAGCACCAGGAGAAGCATCTTCTGCAATCGACGCAGATCGCGGAGAGCTTGATGAGCCACTACTTAGTCGCTTCGTAGCCAGAGGCGAGAAAATCTCCGACTTCAGAGGTAAGATCTCTTTCATAGAGACGACTTTAGGTTGATGGTAGGATCGTGACCTGGAAGAAAAGCGTTTATGAATCCCTGGACGCACAGGCACCGCAGTCTGAGAGTGAGATCGCTGGTGGCCCTCGCTCGGAGAATTCGCAGAACTGTCTTGAGACATGCTATGTCGCTTCGAAGCTGGCCTCTTCGCCTGTGGTGTCGCTTTCGTCGGTGAGCCTTGAGAGTTGGCAGATTTTAACCGAAGCTCTTCTCGCATAGCTGTCAAGATGTCGTCGTACTTGGCCACGCTGATATTTTTCTTGCTTTTGGCTGGCGGCGGAGGGCGAGGAGGGTCATCAGCCATGTCCCGCAAGTTTAAGTTTTGGTGTTGATCGAAACGTAACGGGATGTCCTTTGGAGCAAAGTCGGACTTCTTAGGACTTTTCGAAGTCATTAGTCTTTCGTGGAAGTTTTGCCACTTTTGCAGTCGACCTCGTTGGTGTCGCGCACGCTTCTCAAGGTCTTCTAGTATGCCCGTATCTGCCGTGGATTGTGAGAACAAGCGGTTCTGCTCAGTAGCTTGCCATAGAGACTCGAAAGGCTTCATCAAGACGCCATCTCCACCAGCAGCCGCGTCGCCGTCCACCAGAGCGGTCCGGAGCTCGTTGCTGCCAACCCAGCTCTTCTCCAGCACCTCCAGCGCAAATGTGGCATTCCGAGAGCGGTCACGCGAGCTGTGTTTTTGCTCGGCGATCCGCACCTTCCTCTGCTCCAGATCAATCTCCTTCTCACTGAGCAAGTCTCCCAGATTGGCGTATGCCTGGCTCTTGTTCTCCCTCTGAGCCAGAACTCTACTCAAAGCTGCCTTGTGTGCGATTGCAAGCGGCAGCATGCTTTCCCGCCGTCTCTTGCCCAAAGACTGTGCAGTAGCAATCTGCAAAGCCACGGGTCTCCCATCCTCATGCTGACTCTCAACCTTTGCCTTGCGCAGAACAATGGCAGAGAAGGACAGACAGACTTCGAAGAACTTGTCTCCTTGGCAGTCATCCAGCATCGTCTTCCTCAATACAGTCTCGCGTCCCAGCACGCCATCCTTCTTCAACTCGTTCAGACATCGGTAGATTGCGGCGCGGAGATTGATGCTTTGCAAAGGCTCCAGAGGGGGGAAGAATGGCTGGAGTTTTTCGGTGGTGGTTGCCGGGTCATATATGCGAAACAGCTGGTACAAACTCCACTCCGCACATCTCATACGCGTTCGTGCATCCACATTTCCAAAGCTTGCGGGTGTAATGGCAGGCCAGTCGGGGCGCGAGTCGAGATCCAAAAGTCGCAAATTCTTGACGAGCAGTGAGACGGTGTTGGGTGCCGAAGCGATTCTCGAGTCGACGCGCTTGTGTTGTCGGTGAGAGGTGGTGGTGCTGCTCGCCGCCGACGACGGTCTTCGCTCCATGGTGTGTGTTATTGCGGCATGTCCAGGTCGGAGATCTTTTTGATGTGATGCAGAACCTGAAGAGCACTGCCCGGTATATGCTGTGCCGTTCTTGAACACACCCCTGCTGCAATCTCAGCGGTCGAAACAACGGCGTGAACCTGAGAGTCTCGGTTCGAAAGTGTTGCTAACCATGCAGGAGCATGCACAACACAGGAGATCGGCACGCAAAAACAGCGCGGAATGGAAGTGTATCAGTCACCTTTGACAACTCCAGATGACAGGTGATGTCTTTTGACAGAGACGTGTATTGAAGTATTACGCACTCCTGCCTCAAGTCTTGACTCGCAGCATGACCCCGGTATGTCCCCTCATCTCCATCATCATCATCTTCGCCGTTTGAACCCAAACATTCCACATTGTAAATCCACTTGACAACGCAACGTGGAGCCATGAGCATCAGCCTACCAGAAGAGCGGGCCATGTGGACAATCCTAACAAGGTCTCTGCAAAACCACTCCCACACGCCAATGTTGTCTCCTCAGTTGTCTTGTCAACAATGGAGTAAACAAAAAAATCTACAAAGTACGAGCCGCGGCACAAAGCTTCTGCGCTTCGCACGGTTGTGGCTATAATGCCTCACGGATCGCGGAGGAGCGGGCACAGTCAAAGTCCGAGTCCCTACCAAACCCTTAGTGGTCACGCGATTACGCGTGTTTCTCGCTCTCCGTAGAGGGCATATAGTTGAAAATGAAGCCTATCTTAGCGTTTGAAATAGTATTATTAGTAGTAGTTTTAAAAGGTATTATTACTAACTACTTAGCTTTATCTTTATCCTTTATAATACGTTATAACGTAATATAGGCCTATACTACCTCCGCCGCCGCCTCCTTATTAGTCTTCCGCTTCTTCCGCGGTCTCTAAGAGCTTACTATCGCTATTAGAGGGGGTAGAATCGTCGGAGGGGGCGGAGATTCCTTTAGTAGTAATCTAAAGCGCTCTTCGTACTACTAAACAGCTCGTTATCGTCGTACCGGACTAGTTTATTACTTAAGTTCCCTTATAAACTACGCTATTACTATAGCGAGTTACTACGGATTAAGTACTTAAGCTAGCTTACGCTCGTAATCAAACATGTTGTTTTTAACCTACTCGTTTAGTATACGAACGTTAAGACGGTACGAGTAGTATAGTATAATTACTAGTAGTTCCCTTACTACGTAGTTCGTAGACGTACGATTAAATACGTCTAATCTACTATCCGGATCGATATTAAACATAAATAGGTAGTTACTAAAGTACGCTCTTATTAGAAGTTTATAGTCGCTATCTTAATACTAGTACTAGATATAAGAGTATATAGCGTTTGTTTATATAAAGAATAGACACTAGTAGGTAATCTCGTTATCGTTAGTTATAGTAATAGGCCGTACCTTACTACTATCGACGTTGTTACGGTACTATTTAATTCCTTAGTAGATCTTAGGGCTAATAAGACGAGTAATAACACGTAGTAACTACGGAATAAACTATATAAGGTCGTCGTATACGCCTATAGCGAGTAGATATATTTTAGCGCCCTTACCGTCCTTTATCTCCGCGGATTTAGAGCGGAGCCGTTTCTCGTACACTTTTTTAATAATAAGCTAAGTAAGGCCCTTTAGCGAGTAGTTACGAGCTATTACGGCCTTATCCTCGAGTTTAAGCTCGTTATACTAGCCCTTAACTAGATTTATAGTCTTAGTTTGTTATAGAGTAAGAGACTTTTACCGGTTATAGTTTATAACGAGCTCTAGCTCGTTACGGACGTAACGCTCGATGTAATTTGTCTATCGAGTACGCTCTACCTTACTTAAATTAGCTAGTATATACTTAAGCGCTTCGTCGATAGATTTATTAAAGGTTTTACGACTTCTACGGTATCGTACGGTAGATATAAGGTTATAGTAGGTATATCGCTATTCTTCGCCTACGAATCGCCGCTTTAAAGTCCTCTATACGTACGTATAATAGAGTAAGTACTAGTATTGTCTAAACGCTTCTTAAACTACGAGTCGTTCGGCCTTAGAGTCGTCTATTATGAAATATAAAGGATTAAGGCTATACTATCTTTTAAGCACCTCTAAGTACGCCTAGATAATATTACTATCCTATAACTTAGCTAGGAAGAATACGTAGGGGCGCTAGAGCCGGTGTTCGTCCTTAACGAGTAGTAAAAAGAGATACTAGCCGAGAAAATTAGCCTTATAGGTAGTATCTATTAGGACTAAGAATCTACGCTATATAAGTATCTCTAGGTCCTTTTAATTACCGAAAACGGTTATATACGTTTCTACGGTATCGCCTTTATCGTCTATATAGTTTATAGAGACGTTCTCGTAGTACTAACCTTCTAAAAGTGTGTTATTAGTCTAATATCTAAAGATTAAGTAACGTTACCGGTAGTAGCCGTGTTAAAATTAACTAATTAAGTACGTGAAATCGCTATACTATTTACGATTCTTTATGTAGTTTAATACTAATAATATTATTAAAAAGCGACAAAACGACGTACTATCGACTAGGTAATCCTTTAGCGCCTCCCTCTATACCTACTACGACTCGCGCCG
>MWSQ01005701.1:0-32818 GCA_002116395.1 Ramularia endophylla | reverse complement strand
GTTAAATTCTATAGTATTAGTACTATTATATACGCTTTACTACTATTTACGTATATAAGGTTTGAATTTAATACAGTTTACGCTAATTATTCATCAGAGCAGGGGGGCCGTATAGGTAAGAAACGCCCTGTTAAGCGTGTGATTAAATAGACGCTAGTGCGAGTTATTACATGCTAACCATGGGCCCCCTACCTACCGATGAGTTTTCAAAGAGATAACCTTTCTCAACGACCTGGAACGCTGTCAAATTTGCATGGTTATTTTCAAAGAGTCTAGAGCGGCCTGTTGTTGATGCTCAGCAAAGTGTACAAATCTGCACAAGCGATGTGAGCACCAGGGTCGACATCGATTCAGAGCGTGACCATAGAGTGACGCGCGACTAGGGAGGTCGATGGCCGATTGTAGTCTGCAGGCTCTTGGGCCGAAATACGGTGGTAGTAGGTAAGAAACGGTTCATCAGCTGGTCCTTTCAGCGTGCATTTCTCCGCCACCTCCTCGAGAGCGGCCTCTTGGGAGCGGCGTATTTATCAGGAGAGGGAGGCCGGTACCAGTCAGATATGTGTTCTTATCACGCCGCTCGATTTCGAGGAGGATCTGTGCACAATCGTCGTCGATACAAGATGGGCAAGGGCCTTGAGGTCCTCTGGGAACATAGCAAACTCGAGACCAGTCCAGTCGTGCTCGTCAGGCACAGCCAGAAGTGAAAGCATTAATCCGCCCGCCAACTCCAAAACATCTGAACCTTCGACTCCCCATCCCTAACAGCCATAATCCCTCTCGCGCTCTCATTCGGACGGGAAGAATTGTGCAACTTCTCACAAATCCTTTGCGCAGCCGCAAGACCATTGGCCTGAAAAAGATTCACGAAACAACTCCCCACGAAAATCCTCACTTTAACTTTCTTATCAGTCACGATCTCCCACTCGGCTGTTTCGGGGTAGAATCTGTAGAATGTGATATTTGGGTCGCTGGCCAGGACGTCCAGGTACTCGTAGCGTAATTGTGGGTTGACGTGAAGGAGGGCTGCTGGTTTAGGGGCTGGGGATTGGATGTCGGCTGTCATGAGATACGAGATTATCTGCGATCGTAGTTCCAGAGGAAGGAGGAGGAAAGGGGAGGTTGACATTGTTGTTGCTGGTGATGGAACCAGGAAAAGATGATGTTGAATGATGGATGGGGCGAGGAGGACCGTTAGAGAACCGAACGGACTCTGCTCCGCTTGCAATGTGCGTAGTGGAAGCTTGTCTATTTTTGGGTGTCCCAGAGATCTATGAGAGCATTCGATATATCGACAGGACTCTGCATCTGTACATCAAAGTGCCGTTTCCATTGAAGAGCCGCAATCGTCAGAGCCTGAAAACTTGAACGTCACGTCTCTTCTTATTACTCCGCCCTCCTACAACAGCCGCATTAACAATAGTCGTCGCACTTTCCATATTGTCCAACGGAAAAACTTTATGCCACGCCAAAAGCACCACCATCAAGACTACACTCAGCACTCCCGCCTGACCTCTACAGACCCGCTCGTACAGATGCTGAATCCGGTCATAGATCAGGACATCTCGCCCGTGTCCCGCATGCATGTGCCCCCAGCAATGTAGTTTAGGCCGTACTCTCCAGATTTCTCGGAGCAAATCATCATCGCCCTCCCCAAGATCCAGATGACATCTAGGCGGCGAGTGCGTTACCAAAATGTCGGTATCATCGTCCACTCTGCCGCTAAAATGGTCCCTACCTTTTCCTTTCTCATACTGAAAGGCCCAGTTGCCATACTTCTTCGTCCAAGGACTGCCGTAAATTTTAAGGCTTCGTCCTCTTGGGAATTGAAGGATCGTAGACGAGTCTTCCAGATATGTGATGTTGTCCCATCGCCAGTCGTTGCGCTGTAAGTATAGCATACTCAGCTGTGCGGATTTGTGAGGATCTAGACAGACATCATGGTTTCCTGCGATTACTACTTTGTAAAGGTGTGGCTGCTCGCTGAGCCAGTCGAGTTGGCGAGAGAATTCCTCAATTGTGCCATGTTCGGTAAGATCGCCAGCAACTAGAAGAAGGTCACCTTCAGGTAGCTCGGGTTGGGTATTGTGGATGTCTGATATGCAGACTACGGTAATGTAGGAAGCCGACTCTCGTGGTGTCTTGGTCATTATTGTGCGCTGAGAGTATAGTAGCTTTGCGAGTGTTGGCCATGGCGACTCGACGAAGGTTCTCCATGATGATGCGTCTTTGCGGTGGACGATAGCATCCAGCGCCATTTGATCTTGAGAGGTAATGAAGGGTGAAGGTATCGATCAGAATTCTTTGGTGGTCGAGTCGGTGGTGGATTGTTTGCTGTATCATTGGTAACAGCAGGGGATGATGATAGAAAGATGGATGGATGCGAGAGAAGCGATTCACTGATGCCTAAATGTTAAATGCCATGTGTTGATAAAATGGCATGGCGAAAAATCATCGAATTTCGAAGCGTCTCTACACTTCGGACGTCCTTCCTGACTCTGGCGCAACGGGACGCCTCTCATCACAACAAACTTGAGTGTGATTGCGGAGATGGCAGAATGCAGCGAGATATGTTATGAAAACCACCGATATGCCCAGGCGATAGAAGAGCGTCGAGTTGTAGACATGTCACACCGGGTGTTGTGGAAGAGGCAGCAGGCTCAGGTACGAGTGGCGGTCGGCCGGCACCTCTTTGCTGTGCGTCGTTGCAAACCGCCGACAACACCATGCGACGGTCGCATAAGTATTTTGGTACTCGTCTTCGTAGTCCAACAACGGAAGCGATTCAGAGTCAGTCAACAAGAACCTGGTCAGGTTTCACCTTCACCTAAAATGTCTTCGTCTCCCATCCGGGCAAGGCTGGAGCCCCAGCCACCATCAATCACAACCAACTCATCAAGACGTCAGCCAACTTCCCGGACGCGCCAGCTCGTGAACTTTGATCCTTCATTTCTCTCGCTCTTTCGCTCCTGTCACTCTCTGGAAGTTGAGAAGAAGCTATCATTATCACAATAACCTTTCCACAGCGAGGAGAGGAAGGAGAGGAGTGGAACGGAAGAAGAGCGATCTGCACGGCGAACAACAAACCACCCCGCCAGTTCCCCCCGCAACCAGAACCAAGATCCAAGTTTCCGACACGATACCTCCTAGTCAGCTCCGCCAGCAGTTCAGCCAAGAAAGTAGGGTCGGACAACAGAACAAGAAACCCAACAACAGCAGTGCCCACCACACCGCCCGTCGCCGCCAGGCACGATGCCGGTCCTTCCGCCGCGCGCTCTTCCGCCGCTGAGTCTGTCCTCGGATGCGATCCCCGAACCGTTGGACAAGCTGCCACTTCTCAGCTCTCCGGAGGACTCAGCGTCGACGTCAAAAAGAGAAGCACCGCTCGACTGGGCTTCCCACCGCCGGCCCAGCCCATTCAACGAGGACGACAATGCGAAGCGCAATCTGCCACCCGTGAGCCTCTCCTCCGATGCCCTCCTCAAGCCCATTGACGATCTTCCCATTCTCAACGACCCAGAACCGTCGTCGACCTCGAAAAGAGCAGCTCTCCTCACCGTAGATTCGGACAAACTTATAAAGGCCATCGATAGCCTGGATGGAGGATCGGAGTTGGAGTCGAAAAGAGAGGCCGAGCCACTGTTGAGCCTTGACTCGGACAAGATTCTTGGCGCATTGCCAGTCGAGAAACTGCCGCTACTCAGCGATCCAGAGTCATCCTCGTCGACCTCAAGACGAGCAGAATCGGATCCTCCACTGATAAATTTGTCCTCCTCCGGCCTTCTCGAGAATCTGCCAGTCCACAAATTACAGCTCAACCCGCTTCAATCGTCGACTTCGAAGAGAGAACAGCCGCCTCCAATCGTACAGGTGAACACCCTCCAATTCCTCGACAAGCTAGGAAAGCTGCTGCATCCATCATCGGCGTCGAGGAGAGACGAGCCAGTATCAGACGAGCCTTCCGTACCGGAACTACCAACAGGCAATGCACCTCCTCTCGTGGCTGTGAATCCTGGCAAAGTCATCGACAAGCTTGGTGATGATTTGAGCAGCAAGTTGAACCTCAACTCGCTACATCCTTCAAAAAGAGCAGATCAAGCGGACCAGCCTCCAATTGTGCAAGTCAACAGTCTTCAGTTCCTCGATAAGCTCGGCAAGCTGAATCTCGACCCATTCCACCCATCAACGATGAGACGAGGTCTTCTCCCTCGCCAGAACTCGGTCGCGATCCCCACGCAATATCAGGGAATCAACAGCGGACCAGCTCCTGGTGCAGTAGCTGGTATCGTTCTTGGTGCCGTGGCCGGCTTCCTACTGATAGTATGGGTGCTCTGGCTCATCAGCAATGGCGGCGGTGTCCTCCGCTCCAGTCGCTACACCGAAGATGATATCGTTGTCTCCCGCCACAGATCAAGAAGTCCCGGTACCCGTAGAAGCCACCGCAGTCGCCGCACCGAAATGACGAGCCGTAGTCCGCCCCGTCGTGAGCGTGTTGTCAGACAAGAACGCATTGTACGGGATCGAAGCATACCACCACCTCGCGAGACTAGTCGTCTACGAGAGACGGTGATAATGGACGAGCACATCCGCCCAGAGCGTCGGGTGGATGGCGATGACATCGTGGAGGTCATCGAGGAGCACTCCAGTGTCGGTGTACCGCCTCCAAGACGAAAAACCAGACGAAGCAGTGGATACAGGTCAGTAGATCCAGACATTTATGCGGGAGGCGACTACCCACAGCACCGCGTGTGAGCAATGATAGCTTTGTGTGGCTTGAGCAAGTGCGATGCTGTTCCGAATGGTCGCTCTCCTCCATCTTCCCTTCTACCGCGTTGAACGCGTGTGACTGCAGTGCAGGCACTGATATTTGCTTTCTTTTACTACAGATGATGAACTGGACATGAGACTTACCAGCAACCTTTCTTTCCAGCAGACGAGGAGAGTTCTCGGATCTTTGATCCGCCTCACGTTTTTATACAACCCCTGGGGATGGACCAGCAAAGCATGTTCGTGTACAGTGTACTATACCAGATGACAGACAGGTGCTAGATGAGAATACGGACGGAAGCGATGGCGTTTTTTCAATTTTGCATGCAAGTGGAGAAGATGCGATCAGCAGGCCGAAGGAAGATGGCGATGTTCTCAGCTGCAGATGCGAAGCGATCGGCAAGTTGACATGGCGAGGCCAAGAGATGAATGCATGGAGGAGATATACCCAAGGACAGTGTTGATCAGGTTTGCTCGGTGTGTCAATTCGACGCGAGGTGCGTAACATTCACTCATTCGTAATCATAAGAAGAGAAAGAGAGGAACACTACTCAACGCGAGAAAATTGACTACAGGATGAAACTTTTCATTGCTCTCATCATTTCATAGCAGAGGAAATGGTTCTTTCCTTTGCACATACATTGAGATTCACCATTCCCATCCAAGTCAACGCACATATGAACTACTAGAGAGATATTAACACCAACAACAAGATTCCCTCACACTTTCCCTCCACCTCTCACCCTCAAACTTCTCTGATAAGCAAGATCAGTCGCCACAATCGCCAAAGTCGCGCACCCCAGAGTCCCACCGCAAAAAATCTGAGCACCTGGCCACGATTCTGGGAAGATCGCTCCGCCAACAGGACTCCCAATCAGAATTCCCAACGCTCCAGCAAACATATTAATCCCAAACCTCGTCCCAATCGTAGCCATATTAGTCGTCATAGATGCCACAGCAGCACCCTGTAGCGACACAAATGCTCCGGAGCAGAACCCATAGAGGAAACACCAAACGATCAATCCAGCTGTACTGTGTCGAATGGCGATCCAGCAGAATGCGAGAATCGTGGCGCCTGCTGTTGTTACGGTTAGGACTTTTAGGGGGTGGTAGAGCTTATCTGCGATTAAGGACGGGATGATGCGGCCTGGTACCGAGCCAATGTTGAGGAATATGAGCATCCAGAAGTGGAGATTTAAGTCGTGGGAAGAGGCGAATTGTTCGATGAAGAAGTAGGGGATGTATTGGCCTACGAAGCCGAAGAAGGTAGCGATATTCATCAACTCGTAGGGTAGTTCTTTGAGGATTGAAGTGTCGATGAGCTTTCTTCGAGCTGGGGGACGTGTTCGGGGCTTGATTACGATGCAGGGGATTGTGAGGGTTGCTAGGGCTATGAAGCCTATAATTCGGACTGCCCAGGGAAAACCGAGTGTTGGTTGGGTGTAGGTGAAGATTATTGGGTAGATGATGCCGCCTAGAGAGGAACCTGAGGCGGATATGCCCATTGCTAGGGCGCGTTTGGTAGTAAAATAGGAGGGAAGGATCGAGGTTGCTGTTATGAAGAGGCAGCCGCCGCCGATTCCGCAGCATACTCCTTGGGCGAGCATTATTTGCCAGTACGAAGTGCAGAGACTGGTCATCATGATTCCGAGGACAACGCTGAAGGAGCCGAAGAGAACTAGCAGGCGCGGGGAGCCTGTGTCGAAGATTGGACCCCATGTTATTGGAGAGGCGCAGAGGAGGAAGGAGGTGAGGGTTCCGATCCAGGCGATTGTTGAGTTTGAGTATGTCGGGAGGAGAGATGTCTTGTAGTACGTTTGGAAGACACTGCAAAGGTCAGTACTTCATGCGAAGGCATTGGATCATTACTGACCCAAAAGCATTGATCAGACCCCAGGTATTGAAGAATAAGAAATAACCTCCCAGGACTTGTAACCAGGCTGTGCGGCTGTCAAGCGAGTCAGTACATCTCGTCTAGAGGAATTCAAAGTACTCACCCGCCGTCTGGAGGAGGACCGCCTGGAGGACCAGTTGGAGGACCACCCATCTTGCGTACAACTTCTGGAGGGTCGAAGTAGCCTTCGTCAGACTCCTCCTTGTAACCAGTCGCCATCGATGATCGATTATCTGGATCCTGAGCGGCGTTCATGGGCAAGGCGAGTGGCGATTCCATGGGCCATGTCTGTTGCTTAGGACCTGAATAGCCTGGATGATAGCCAGGAGAGTTTGGCCTAGGGAAGCGAGGCGACTCTGGCGGACTATGCAAAAACGCTTGTCGTGTCGGAGTAGGAACGAAGGAAGCCTGCGTTGGTGAGCTCGCTGGCTGCCATGTGGGGTCATCGTATCTCTCGTGCGCTCCTTCGGATGGCACCAGCTGTCTCGTGGAGTCGGCAAATTCAGAAGCTTGATACGGTCTGCTGAAGGAGCCTTGGTTCACGGCATGATTGGAATTGGTAGAAGCATCACGCGAATGCAAGGGCGAGTCGCGCAATTGGAAATGAAAACTTCCACCCGACATCTCTGTAGTGGCCGGAAGACAGCACAAAAGAATGCAGAGACCGTCAAGTCAAACGACCGTCAGCTGCAAGATTCTTACAGCGCACTGCCTCGCATCTGCGCTTTCCTGAATGGGGAGGTTGATTTGCAATGATTTCGAAGACGCTGTTGGGGTGCCAGGTCGTTACTGCCCGCTCGCCTGCTGCTATCTCGTCCGAGAATATGACTGACCGGTCGTGGTCCACAGAATATTGGACAATAGAGTAGGGCCGTGATCGTGCAGCTGCCAGCAACGCTCGCTCGGAGGATTCTGTTGAGCGAGCAATTGTGGGTAGTATACGATGCTTGGGACGAGAACAAATAGACGACCCAGACAAACGATCCGATAAGGCAGTCCTCGTGGCAAAGATCCCAAAGAAGCGAAAGGATGAAGAGAGATTGTGTAATGGAACGTTGAAGAGCTGTGGAAGAAGAGGGTGGTGTGCGAGAGTGGAAGAAGCTCGCGCAGAAGAGGTCGTATCGCCCTGCAGCACAATGCACACTGATACCATGTGCAGATATCGGCTGCACTGGGTCGTTTTCTCTCTGCAAGGTGCATGCGCTTTTGGCACAGCGCTTCGTTGCATTGTGACACAGCTAGCAGGTGGAGTCAATCTATTGGGGGGAACCCGTTCCAGCTCGGCGGGAAGATGGTGGCATCTGTGGTATTGTACAGCATCTTTGCTTTCCCATCGACGTGGCGTTGACGTTTTGTGAGCATGGGCATCCGAGGGAATGCAACATGTTGGCAAAGACTGTCGGTAAGGGATCGAAGTTTCACGTCGAGATTGACTTTTTGAGTTCAATATCGGGCTGATGCCTCAAGCCTCAAAGTTAAGGTGTTCATCAGCCTCCGTTGATTCTCCACTGTTTGAACTCCGAGATCCTTGCACGTTTGCCGTGCCTTGCAGATTCGCGGAAGCTAAGGTAGCGCGACGCAAGGGATTTGCGGGTACCAAGCGAGTCGACATCGAAATAGACAACGGAATTCTCTGAGTCGGCAGCGGGGCGAAGACACATGTTGACGACAGCACACCTTCGTGGAGCGGCCATGCCGAGTGACGGGACGACTACCACGATGCCAACACACCACTTCGCTCCACCGCCTCGACGGTGCAT
The DNA here is from genome assembly GCA_002116395.1 of Ramularia endophylla. Lineage (NCBI taxonomy): Eukaryota > Fungi > Ascomycota > Dothideomycetes > Mycosphaerellales > Mycosphaerellaceae > Ramularia > Ramularia endophylla. The sequence continues at coordinate 24,400 of MWSQ01005701.1, read as the reverse complement.
TGTCGTGCCATCTCGTAGACGGAAATCCAGCATTCGACGCATGGCGGACGCGGTGGCGTAGAATGTTTCGAGCAAACAAACCCAGCACTACCATCGGTCGTATTAAGGGGCATATGCAACACAGTGGGTCGTTGGTTCCCGCCAAACGAAGCACTCTCGTTGCTCAGCTGGCCGCAAGTCGCGCCTTGCGATCTCCCCGCGGCCGTCTTCGATAGATGTCTGGTTTGCGACCTGAGACCGAACTGGATGCCGGGACATTCCACAATGGGCCTCCTACGTCGCCCGGAATTTTGCTTGTTCTATGGTGTCACTGGTTGTAGCGACGACGGTCTGCACTGCGGTGACCTGCACTCCAGTTGGAAAGGTTGCATTGGATGCAATCCATCAGCAGGCCAAACGCCATGAAAAGCGAGATGCAAGTGATCACTGGTGCACTATGTTGGCTGCTTCACTCACCCTGTCTAGCTCGACTTTTTGAGCGCGTATCCGATGGCCCGCAACGGACAAGTTTAGAGATTCCTTCCAAGTTCTCAACGGACCCCATGCAGGGCGATCGCATCGCGTGGCAACAGGAGCTGGAGCGTGTCCAGTCGCTTCCGCCGGCCGGGCATGAGCAGCAAAGGTATACATAATCTGTCCTTACCCATCGCCCTCCTGCCGGTTCATTTCCATTGCATCTGGCTTTATTGAACCGGCAAAATGTGCGACACACTGCTTTCTTTAGCTCACGGCCCACGAGTTGAAGACCAAAATGTCTCCCACCTGCAGTTGTGGCAGGACGCCGTCAATGCCAGACCCAATGCCACCGCTCTGATCGCAAAGCACCAATCGCCCACAAAATTTCGCTGGGTTGGCAGTCAGCACTCTGACAAGGACTATGTACAGTGGACCTTTGCCGATGTCGACCGCGGAGCCAGACGACTGGCAAGCGCATTGAACCGTATGGCGCACGTCGAGCGCAGGCCAATTGCTGCTCTTGTCAACAACCAGGCTGAATGGGCACTGCTCTACTGGGCATCGGCATACCTCCACTCGCCATTCGTACCCATCAATCCAAAGATTGCAACCCGAGCAGAAGAGTTGAATCATATGCTGGATTTAGTGGGGCCTGTTGTTCTTGTGACTGCCGACCTACATGTGGCAAGTCAGGTTGAGCAGAGCCTCTCGGATAAGCTCATGTCGTCTATCGCAGCGAGGATAACGTTGTCGACATCTGTAGGCGAGGCCGTGCTTTCGTGGAACTTGCTCGGAGACATCATGTCGGGCGATCCTACCCCACCAGACACGCCTGATGTCGTGGCTGCCAACGACACGATTGTCATTTTGTTCACAAGCGGCACAACGTCTCTTCCCAAACCATGCGCCTTGACAAGCTACCAATGTCTCAATGCAGCTTTAGGATATATGGATGCTCAGAAGATCGATTCCAGCCACAGATTTGTACAGCACCTGCCTGGCTTCCACTCGTATGGCATTGGATGGTCACTTGGGTTTTGGATCAGAGGGGGAATGATCATATATCCATCTGACAACTTCGAGGCGCAGGCCACACTGGAGTGTTTCAATCAGCTGGAAGCAACACACATGGGTCTGGTTCCAACCACTGCGCAAGCCATTCTGGCGCATCCTGCTTTTGCAAAGACAAACTTGAGTAGTCTGGTCAGCATCGACATCAGTGGCGCTGGTGTGTTACCCAGTCTTATCGAAGCTTGCACGGCGTCTCTCAAGGTTCCTTCGAGTACGAGCTACGGCATGACCGAGAGTCCTGGCACCATGGCGTGGTCCGTTGATGAGGGTTCAGTCATTCGCGATGGGGAAGTCATGTCAGGGCGGCCGGTACGGGCAACTTCCGTGAAGATTTGTGAGCCCGGCACAAGAGATATCGTTCCTCGCGGTCATTTTGGCGAACTGCATAACGGCGGACCTCAAGTCATCCCTCAGTACATGGATCCGAGAGTATCCACCAATGACTTCTACCAGGATGAAGAAGGCACTAAATGGATCATCACTGGAGATCAAGCGATCATGGATCAGGACGGCGCTGTCAGGATCTCGGGGAGATACAAGGACATGATCATCAGAGGTGGTGAAAACATCTCCCCAGCTAGCATCGAGGATTACATCAGCAAGCATGCCGGAGTCTTCATGGTCCAGGTTGTAGGCGCACAGGATGAAATGGCTGGAGAAGTTCCCATCGCAGTCATCACCACCGTCGATGGATGCGAAGTCGATGCAAATGCCATGAAGCAGGATACGCAGCGCGACCTCGGCCCTGCTTTTGCTCCCAAGGTCATCTTGCACCTCAAGAAGGACCTTGGTTTGGAGGCGTTCCCAAGCACTGCATCCGGCAAGGTTCGAAAGGTGGAGTTGGCCAAAGTTGTTCGGGAATATCTCAAAGTGCAACAGGAAGCGGCGTTGGACAAGTCTGGTTCCACCATCGACTCCTTGATCAGCATCTGGAAAATGATCAGCGGCACCGATGGCCTCCTACCTTCCTCTGCCATCGATACCTTTGCGGACTCCTTGATGATGATGCAACTCTCGGGCACTGTCAAGAAGGAACTTGGTAGGGACATCACTGTGGAGGACTTCAAGTCTTGTAAAACGATCCAAGACCAAGCCAACCTCATCGAAGCAAGACCTCTTAAAAGCGCCGTGGTTGCACAACCTAAGCGCGAGGGACCGCCCTCGCTCGGAGAGATTCCACACGCACGTGAAGATGCGGGCATTTTCCTGCAGACGCAGCATGCAGTGAAGACCATGCTGACGCCATTTGGTATGTCGTGGAATGATGTCGAGGATATTGTGCCACTGCCGGACTGGGATGCGATCTTCGTCAATCAAGCTCGCCCTGGCTCGTGGAACCTCCGCTTCAGCTACCATGCTTCCGTGACTGCCGAAGCCTTGGCTTCTGCAGTCATTGCTTCGCTGGAGTTCCACCCTACAATGCGGTCTTTGGCTATGGAGAGTCATGAGGGTGAGATGCTTTTAGTCACTGTTCGCTCCACGGAGCAATGGCTGAAGGCATCCATGACCACCGGCTGGGAAGTCGAGAAGAAGGAAGATCTGAATCAGCTCCTCCTCGACGACCCAGTCCTGGACAATGCCACTGCTCCTGGACCTCTGGTCAAATTCCACATTGCCAAAGTCCTCGATGATGGTAGCTCCGGTCTGGTCATGGTTGGCTCTCACGCGGTCAATGATATGAGCATGACGAAGGTCTGGCTTGAAGACATTGTCACTCTGCTCACGGGTGAAGGCACCGTGTTACCTCACGCCTTGTTCAAAGACTACGCGACCGCGTTCTATGACCATCGCGATGGGATGGAAGCTGAGAACGGTAGCCAGTACTGGGCTCGCAAACACCACGGCATCAGCCAGGTGCCCGAGACGACCCTTTGGCCAGTCCAAAGAGCGCCTGAATGGTTCAAAGGCAACGATGCCGGCTGGTGTCGCTGGGACGGTTCGAAAGCTCGCAGAGGCGAGCGTTCCGTTGGCCTTGATGAAAAACTCGCGGCGCAGAAGGGTCTTCGAAGGGTCGTCAAAGTCGACGATATCTTCCGCTTGAAAGCCGAACATGGCGTCCCATCGTTCATGCTTGTGAAGGCTGCCATTGCAATTTTGAACATTTCCAAGACTGGTGGTAAAGAAGCTATATTCGGCACCATCAACGCAGCTCGCACATGGCCTTTCGCATCGGACTACAGCGCTCTCGAAAGAGAGGCGTACGCCGAAAATCCGCTCGACATCTCCGGCTGCACAACCGAGTATGTGTTGGATCGGATACCAGTAGGTCTGTCGAACTCTGTTCTGGCCTTCATGCAGCAAGTCAACAAAGACGAAGAGCTGAACAGCTCCTTCGCCCACACTCCATTCTTCCAAATTGTGGATCGTCTACGAGATCCAATCTCTCCAGAGGACACACGAACATTTCGTGAGCGAGAACTCGACGCTGAGGCTTTACTCCCCTTGATCCGGAGACAGAGTTTCAATTGGTTACCCACAGCTCCTACAGCGCAGAATCCCAAGGGTTTGAGGTTTCAGGATATGCAAACGAGGATGGATAATGGATTGACGATTACAGGATTCTTGGCGGATGACAAGAGAAGCGTTGCTTTGGGGTTCAGCTGGGATGCGGAACACCTGAGTTATGGCGAGGCTGAGAGGAGTCTTGGAGAGCTGATCGGGTTGGTGGCGAGGATGGGACGACAGGAGAATTGGAATCTTTCTGTTGGTGAGCTGATGAGGATGTAAGCGTTTTTGGGAAGGGGATATATACCAGATTGCCTCGGGTCAGATGTGACTGTCTGACATGTCAGTGCTATTAATAACGACAGAAATGCATTGACTCGCTTTTGATTTGATAGTGCAGGTGCAACATCAAGGAAATGATTGTTTACCTTACTTACCTAAACACGAGATCGTGACGCGAAAACGTGCACCATTTTGAAACTTTGAAAGTATGCCTGAGGTGTCAACGCTAGGAGGTAGGTCGATCTTGCAACAGCTCGAGGCTCGTTCCTTCTTCTGACTCCAAGAAATTCAGAACAACATGCGTGGAACCAACGCGATGTCGGATAACGAGCTCTATACCTACCGCACTTCTACTGGACTGACTGTACTCCCTGCTCTGCGCAGGTCCTTCGTTCGAATCTCCCAATCCGCTCTGACGCGCCCGAGGCCGTGAGGCCGGTCACAGAACCTCACTCATACAGCCTGATGTCAAGACACAAGAGCCTTATCTTCGGCGTTCATCCTGGGCTATCCGTTCTCTACATCGCGATGAACAATGCAACCTTCTAGCGCGGAGTCCTCAGTGCTTCCACTGCAGCCTGAATGAAGCTATCTCGATTCTGTCTCGATTTTCCCGACTCCTTATGTCCTGTTCCGAGCTTTATTTATCACCCAGGGCTACCTCTTGCGGTGTGCCTCTCACACCGGGTCTATCAGATTCTCACTCATTACGTACCGCGGAGGAAGAAAGGCCGCAACAAGCCGCAACACTACAGCAGCCCGCAATCCGGCAAAATGGTGAAGACCGGATAGATCAAAGGATGCAATCACTTGCAAATCAACAGAACTGCCACTAGACGGCACAATGTCAAAGGCTTCCCTTTGATTCTTTCTGCATCTTGGTCGATGGAAAGCACAGAAGGAACCGGATGGAATGCTACGTGCCGCCTTCGCTTGCTTGTAGCTGTGAGAGCTCGAGACTTGCTGCGTAGTACATCATATGCGTACCTCGTAGATCACGAGAACCCGGTTCATTCTGTCATAACCCGGTCAGTACTTTGTACTTGATATACTAAACGAGCGAGACGATTCGGGCGAGCTTCTCGTCCGATAATAGGCTCTGCTGGGCCCGGCAAGTGCCTGGAAAGGTATGCAACACGCCACCATCGAGCAACAGCGTCTATGGCGCACTGTGGCTTGACAGGGTCCTGATGAACCATACTTCGTGTTTTGCGCTGTCATCACAAGTTCACAAACCACCGTAGAAACCTTCATCAAGTCGACAGCTCGCCCTGAAGGCACTTCATAACAAATGCCATTGCGGAAGGCTAGTTCTGCTTGAGCGGCCAGTACGTTTAAAGAATCGGAGGTTCACGCACAATGGGGAGACTTCCTTTCTAACTAGATTTCTCTCGACAATGCTCTGCTGCAATTGCTAAATTTCTAACAATACAACAGACTCGAAATCTCGCCTCTCAACAGTAAACAGCCAACAACCATGCCGCGTAGATCGCTCGATACGTTCTCTGCCGCCTACAAGCAAGAAAACGCCAATCGATTTTACTCCCCGCGCCGAACCAAAGCGGTAACCGCTCGCCTATACCTTAGAAACAAGTTGGTAGATACCCGCAAATCCCGCAAATCCCGCCGCGCTCAGCAACTAATGTCGAGCAAGTGAAGCATCTAGGCCGAGCACGGGTCACTGTACCGTGGAGCCCTGCTAAAGGAGTCTAAAGCCCCCTCAGCCCCGCAAAAGCGTACGAGTCCATGCTGCCACATTCGTGAAGATCTTCAAGCCAAATGCCACATTTCTCGAGAATTGTGTAATGATGCGATTCGATTGCCATTACAATTACCGCATCGGGTAGGGTGAAGAACTTTGACATCCTTGTCTCACCAACGTCTACTCGGCCATTGGACGGAATCCTCGAAGTATGGCGACGGTGTGCATAAGTGTTTGCGGTGTTGGCTTCATCAAAGTTCATGCAGGCCTGCGGTAAAGCTGATGCCGACTTTGAAGATATAATAATATTCCCCTGAGTCCCCAAACGTCCCCACGACTAACCACGTTCCCTACCAAACTACACATCACCACCTTGCCATCCTCTTTTCACTTCACAATGAGGACCTCAGCGGCATTCGCAGCTCTTGCTGGTACAGCAACGGCATGGCCAGCTGTGATGCAACAGGACATTTTGCTGAAGCGTGCCACGGATCTCGGACGACTCAACACAGGAGCTGGTCATCCCGATCCAAATTTCGTTGCGTCGGAGCAGTACGTCGACGTGACCGACAGCGGTCCCAATCCTTTCCAAGCTCCATCTTCAACCGATCTTCGAGGAGAATGCCCTGGTCTCAACGCCGCTGCGAATCACGGCTTCCTGCCTCGTAACGGAAGGCCGACAATTGCGCAGACGATCACTGGGCTTGGCGATGCATACAACATGAGTCCTGATCTTGCTGCTGGCCTCGCCGCGATTGCCGTTCTCATCTCAGGGGATATTCCTAGCCTCGAATGGTCCATTGGCGGAGCTTTTCCGTCAAGCTTGCCTCTGGTACTCAGCGAGCCACAAGGAATTGTGGGATCTCATAACAAGTATGAGGGTGACTCTTCTGTCGCTCGTGGAGATGCGTACTTGAATGGTTCGTGTGATGATTGATATATACCATTAAATCTCCGAGTCTAACTTTGTGCAGGAGGAAACGTTGGTGTCTTCGAATGGCGGTCGTGGAACAACCTTTATTCTTTGGCCGGCGATGAAGATAACCTGGATCTCTTCAAGACGACTAATCACTCTTCATTCGTCACCAACTTTTCGCAGGAGAACAATCCTTACTACTTTTCTGGACCATTCTCCGGACTGGTTGCGCCTGCTGCGCACAATTTTGTCATAAACTTCATGTCGAATCACTCCGCCGAGAACCCTGGCGGCTATTTGACCAAAGAAGTTTTGCAGTCCTTCTTCGCCGTAACAGGCACTGGAGCTGGTGCATCAGGCACAGACCCGGGTGATTTTGTTCACAACGTCGGACAGGAGCGCATCCCAGAAAATTGGTACCGCCGACCCTCTGCAGACCAGTACTCTGTCGCCGATGTGTTCCTCGACCTTCTCGCTGGCGCAGAAGAGTATCCCAACACACTCAGAATCGGAGGCAACACAGGAACCGTGAATTCTTTCACTGGCGCAGATTTGTCCAATGTGACCGGCGGTGTCTTTGACGGCTCCACTCTTCTGCAAGGCAACAACTTGGCTTGTTTCGCCTTCCAAGCTGCGGAAGCTGGCGGCATCGATGAGCTAAGTGGTCTCTTGACCACTCTTGGCGATGCTCTTTCGCCTGTTACCGACGCTATCAGCGCTGCGTACTCCGGCCTTTCTTGCCCCGAGCTCAGCGAGTTCAACCAAGGATTCTTTGACATATTTCCTGGATTCACAATGAGCGCAAACACCACCAGCACCTAGGGGACCTTTCTTGTATACCAAATGAACTCTCGAGCGGTTCTTGGTGGCTCGTCACGATGAGGCTGATAGTCCGAAAACGATTTCATGTTTTGTTCGCCATGTTTCAACATGATCAAAAGTTCAGTTCCTCATCACACGTTTAGGTCTTCAGGGTTGTAAGATTGTATGTCACCTCACCGGAGGAAGCTGTGGCCAATTATTGCATGCATGCTTCTGCATGATTAGTGTAGAAACAATAAGTCAAGACTGTCTTCTGCCTAGAGACATTCACTTCTGCGCTGCCAAAAGGCGCTTCGTTCATCTCACGCCGCTTCCTGGGGCACCCAGTCACTGATGTTACGCTGCAGAAGCTTACGATATGTACAGACAGTTCTTCCATAGTCTATATATACTATCGCCTAATGCTCATACCCCATACGGAGGTCCGAATCAAAAGACCTTGCCGGTAGCTTGATTAAGATTGATTAAGAATTGATTCAGAAGATCCTAGGCCTGACCGGCAAGGACTTTTGATTCGGACCTCCGTAGTACCTCGCTTCCTTCGGTGTCAACAGCCCTAAATACAACGGCAGGAGCTGATCAGGCTGTTCGAAGAAATCAAACATTGTGATGCCTAATCTCTTGCCTCTCATGCCCTTCAAAAACAATACAAGCTTTTGGTTCACACCCGCTACAGTATCGTTCCCCAACGCTAAACCTCTCGGCGTATTCGGAGGATCATTATCGGTATTAGTACTCGAAGCAAAGCTCCAAAACAAGGAGTCCTTGAGAACAGGAGCACCACTCGCCGCACGTTCGAAATGCGCTTCCGTGGCATTCAGCTTCCAGCGGATATTCATTTCTAGAGGGGATTGTTTGGGTGTTTGGGGGTGGTAGTAATCTTGAATATAAGCCGTCGCCGGTGTGGTCTTGTTGTATTGCAGCGCGGTATTATCGCCATTTACGGTCCATTCTGTTGGGGAGAAGTGCAAACCAGGTAATGAGTCCTCATATCCTGGTGCCAGAAGATCCAGATCGAAACGGCGCAGAAGCGTGATTTTGCCACGGGCAGAGCCGAGGGTTCCTAGAACTCCTCGACTTTGGGTAAGAAATTTCTTTGCTGCCGAGGAGGTCAAAGTATTGTATAAAGCTAGCTGCGTGTTGACGTCGTTGCCGCCTCCCTCGTGTTGAAATGAGAGGAAGAGTGCTTCGCTAGGATGGCGGTCAAGCCAGTCGTAGAACGCGTAGAGAACGTCTTCCACGGTTGCTGTCTCTGATTGTAGAGCATCGCCGTGCCAGAAGACGAGCGTGGTGCGGGTTATATCGTATGCATATCGTAGGTCGAAGGCGCGGATCCCTGCTTCTAGCATTGCAACCATGGACTTATCTTGACAACGATATGCTGCAGGATCGGCTGGGGATATGTCCGCCAAATCGGAGGCGAAATGAAGGGAATGTTGGGTTTCCTGGGTATAGTTCCAAGTCGCAGCGTCGTGAGTACCAGGGATATTCAAGTGGACAAGTAAAGTGTCATCGCTGTACGCCTTCATCCAAGTTGCCGTGGTAGGTTCTGTGATTCGTCTAGCCTCATCCTGGAAACCGAAGATTGGCGATGCATCTTGGAGCACTTTTTCGAAGGCCAGCTTCGCTAAAGGAAAACTATGGCTGGATCTTCCAGGCAAGCCAAGCGAATTTGAGCCTGGGAGAAACCAGCTAACAAGCCAGCCGAAGGAAAGGAGTGTTACGGCAGCGATGCAGACTGTGTATATTGCCCTCCAGGGCTGGGAGAGCGGAGCGGAGAGCATTATGTATAAGCCATGCGTGTGTTCAATGAACTCACTCGGCCGACACCAGCATAGGACGTGACGGCAGGACTATTTCCATTGATGGTTCTGCGATGGACGAGGCACGAGGCACGTTGGCTACATATATTAGCACGGAAATTGGATGATGGCGTCAGTGCCATGCTTCGTACTGATGGCCCCTATTGGTTAGAAGACTCGCCAAGGCTGCTGATTAGGGTTAGGGTTGAATTGGGGTAAGACTTGACTGGCAGCGACAGTAGATTAGAAAGCAACGCCTGTCTCGACCTCGTTCTATACGCATCCAGAGTAGAGATTGCTGGCAGCTCTTCTGGCCAGCAGTTGGGATTCAAGCTGAGATAAGGACTGGAAGCGACTGCCAGGTGGTGATCGCCCACGACGCTACAACAGACAAAAGCCAACCTTCCAGCGATACCGACACCGCCCAAGAAGACGTCGTCATTCGGGAATGTGAAGATTGCATCAGCTAAACCTTCAAGGTAGAAAGAGCGCTATGCATCAGACCGGTACAAAAAAGTCCAAGCCTCGGGCAGGTGTGCTACTGCATTTCAGTATTGCAGTCGACTGTAGGATGTGTCTGATGATCATAACCAGTATGACAAAAGAGGGCGATGTTAATACCGATGGTGCAGCATTCGACGATGATTTTTGTTACTAGAGTCTAGACACTGTAAGCCGACAATGCAGCAGCAGGATAACTTCAGCAATCGTAGGCATAATGGATGGCGAGAAAGGTGAGATGGCGCAGACGAGACGACGTGAAGTTGAGGTGTAGTGGCACTCGTCGAACGGAGACAAATCCGATCCAATTAGCAACGGTCCGATTGCCTCTTCGATGACCAGGGCACCGGGCATTGCATCTTCCATTGCGCGCACCACTTTGCCTTCTACCACATCCACGCAATGGCTTCCAAACTCGCGCCATGGGCCCTCCGAGGCAGCGCGAGAGCGATTCGAAATGCCACGAGGCAGCCACGCCGGACATTCGCCGTCTCGCCCATTGTCCGCAGCGACAGTCTCAACGTGGTATGCATGGCTTGCAGCACGATTGGCACGGGAAACACTCTTCTAACACACCATATAGCACCGCGACACGCCCGAGAACAACTTGTCGATTCCCTTCAAGTTCAATGCGCAGAATGAGGAGCTCATCAAGGAGGTGCTGAGCCGCTACCCAAGCCAATACAAGAAGGCGGCAGTGATGCCACTGCTGGATCTGGGCCAGCGCCAGCACGGCTTCACCAGCATCAGCGTCATGAATGAGGTTGCGCGAATCTTGGAGATGCCGCCAATGCGCGTCTACGAGGTCGCCACGTTCTACACCATGTACAACCGGAATCCCACCGGCAGATTTCACGTGCAGTGCTGCACCACCGTATGTTTGGCACGAACACGCAGTGGTGAAAGTGCTTGAGTACTGATTTGGACAGACGCCATGCCAGCTACGAGGCAGCGACGGTATAATGAAGGCCATCGAGGACCATCTCGGCATTCACCACGGCCAGACGACCCCCGACAACATCTTCACACTCACCGAGGTTGAGTGTCTGGGTGCCTGCGCCAACGCGCCCATGGTTCAGATCAACGACGACTTTTACGAAGATCTCACACCAGAAACGACCAAGTCCCTGCTCACAGCGCTCAAGGAGGCGGCGGAGAAGACGGGCGCGAGCGGGATGGCGCCGGGATTGACAGGCGACAGCGGCAAAGACCAAGTTGCAGGAAAGTCCACCGGACAGCCGCTGAAGGAGGGTGGAGCGGGATACACAGCACAGGGCGCGAGCATCCCCGCTCCGGGTCCTTTGAGCAAGCGCATCTCATGCGAGAACTCGGCAGGTTTGACCAATTTGACTGGCGACCTTCCCACGCCCGAGCAAACGCTCCGGACGGATGGCCAGCTATAGTACATATGTAAGAATATACCACCCCCTCCGAATGATCGAAATCACAAATCTGGCCATATCCGGGTAGGTGTGGTTTACGACAGTTCACACAAAGCTCCTTACAGCAATCATCCGCGAATCAGGACTTCCGGGGAGTGAGATGGCTGTCCTCTCAAGTGCGTCTGTAACTTGGGCTGCGCAGACCACCAACGAGACCACGACATTCTTCCGAGCTTATGAAACGGCGTAAGCAAGCGCCAACTCGTGGATTGCGTTCAGCCACCGATCCGGCATGAAACTCGAAGCTGACTACTAGGTCCGCCTTGCCAAATTGCACGAGCCTGGCCAAGCGCCTACTCCTTATACATACCCAGCCCTCTGGTACGCTACCTGTACTGTTTTGCTGAACACGCTCAACTTCTCTACAGAACAGTTCGCCCAAGAAGACTGCGCCTTTGACAGGTCGCTCGACACTGCATTCGGTCTTTGCTACCACTCACACTCATTTGATCGCTTACATTCTTGTTTCACTACACATTTGTTCGGCAGGCCACCGGAATCAATCAATCACAAAATTCAAAACTACCTAGCTATACTCGCCTATACCATTTGATGATGCGCTACTCGAATCTGTTCCTGGCCTCCACGGCTTTCTCCACCAGCGTCTTCGGACTTGCGCTACCTGCGAACACCGTCTTGGGTACGTCCAACGATTCGAAGAAACGGGAAAATATCTAATGGAAAGCGTAGCAACACAAACCTGTGAATATCAGGAACTCAAGCGGAACCAGTCCGCCGTGTTCGGTTGGCAACTCGCTGGAACTGCTCTCGACACCGCACAGAACGATGACTCCTGCAACACCCTCCCAAGCAGTTCGATAGCAAATGTCGGTCTTGATATCCAGAGCATTAAGGGTAAACTCTACCTCAGTCCATTGACAGTCCACGACAACTAAAATACGATCTTAGCACCCGCCTGCTCAGCCTCCACCGCCGAGGTCAACGCCACCTCTGCCCTCCCGATGGTCATCCAATATTCCACTTTGGCTTTTGAAGCTATGCTCACCAACTCCTTCACCACCTCCAACGAGTCTGACTTTCACTACCTCTGCGACAACATCCGCTTCGTACAACTCCGCTCCTTCATGCTCAACGATGGCGAAATCATCAACGCGACCTGCATCCGGGGCGGCCCAGAAGCCCAAATAGCTCCCGAATCTTTCACTCCCATCGCCTCACCCAACGACACAGCCGTCGCAGCCTACAAGGACACTTCCAGCAAACTCTTCGCACACAATTACGCAGCTACCGCATCATCACCAGCACAATTGAAGGAATTCTGCAATCGTGCTTCTGATTACAGTCCTAACTTGGAAGCTTTGCAGCTTGATCCAAAGACTGTGTCGAACGAGATCTGCAGTATGCAATCTGTGCCAGCAGCGCCGCAGACGCAGGCGAAGATTATGGAGTTATCTTCGGATCAATTTGTTGTTGTCGTGGAGAATATGAGTAACGTTCCCGGGTGGAAGAAGTGGCTGTGTGATACTCTCGACAAGGATTCTATGGATGGTGTAGGACTCGATGGTGCGAAGGTTCTAAGCCAGATTTGCGGGGATGTTAAGGAGTCTTCTTGACGACGATAAGGTTGTCAAACAGTTTTCGAAGGATTTCTTGGATTGCACGATTCATGATCGTTTTGCATGTTTCCTTTTTTCCAATTCCTGAGATGGTCTATATTTTGTTTATAGGGACAACGATAGTCTGGACACTTTGCTTCTGCTTCTGATGACGAACATGATCTTACAAGACTCTCGACTCGCGGTCATAATCTGAACTGTTCACTGCCAAGGACCTTTTTATTCTATGGATACTCCTGATGGATAGTTTGTCAGACAAAGCCTAGCCCGTATGGATAGTTTGTCAGAAAAAGCCTATCATTTCCCCATGAAACGCCCAATGCATCACACTCGCCATTCGGACCAAGATTTCCTCTTCAGACGAAGAGAACCGGGATTATACGCCGATTCAGCATCTGTGAGTCAAGAGGCCTGCAATGCTAAGAGCAGATGCTGAAGACGGAGCGGAGGACTAAGATTCCGGTGTTTGACCAGTCCATCATGCAATATTAGCACATCAGCTGTGCTTGAAGATCGACTCCAACACGAACGGCGAGAAGAAGAGACAGACTAGCAAGATACAGTTAGTTAACCATTTGTTGCTATAAGAGCTGCTCTGCTCCTCCCGCTCGATCAATTGGCCGGTCTTCTGTAACCATGAAGTCGTAATCTCGTCTCGTAGTCCTCGTAATGCGCACAAACAATAAAAGACTCTCAGGACATCGCACGAAAGAGAGGAACAAGGAACCAAGAACTCCAGCGCTCAACGTCTCGATCGCCGCCTGCTAGACCTCCCCTCATCATCCCCTCCAGCATCCTTTCCACCACCGAGCAAAGTCTTGAAAAGTCCTCCTGCGCCGCCCTGTCCGTTGATAAGCTCATTGATCTTCTGCGCTAACGGATCCTCATGTTTACGATTGCCCTGCTCATCAAACCGAGCAGGAAGTTCAATCGTACCGTCTGAATTCTCAGATGGCGAACGATCGCGTGAGGTCTGATGTTCCCGCTCCCGGTCCTTACCCTTACGCTTCCTCCGTCGGTGCTTCCTGTTGTCACTGGTCTCGGGTTCACTATGTCTGTCGTTATCCGGGTCGCCTCGTTTCGCATCGTCTTTCCGCCGTGAGGCATCGGGTGAATGCGCAGTATTTGAACCTAGATCAAATCTCACGCGACTGGACGATCGCTGACGTGGAGTGCTCATACCATCTGCGAAGCAAAAAGTCAACATCATCAGTCCCAGAATCACAACGAGAAGGCGGGTCCTCTAGGACGTACCACCGTCCTGAGAATCGCGCCCTTTCAAGTTTTCCTTGGACACACTCACATTCTCAGGAGATCTGCCTCTCCGTCCATCGTGTCGCGAGTGATCTTGCGGTGCGTTGTGGCGCTCGTCACCGGCGTAGGTATCGCCAGGGTGCGGCTGGCCCAGATTGGCGTCGCTATCGCCATAGCCACCATAGCCTGAATCGTAAGGGTGTTGCTGAGCTGGTTGGCCGGCATAGTCGGCAGGATTGTAAGCTGGGTACGCGTTTGGCCCTCCATATCCTCCATTGTCGCCCGTGGGAGGTGGGGGAAAGTAGTGGCTAGATGGATAGGTTGGTTGCTGTGCGTAAGGGGGTTGCTGGAAACCATTGCCACCCATCGGTGGTGGGCTATATGGCTCCTCTTGTTCCCGGCCGTTGCCGTAGTAGTCATCGTCTCGACCTGTTCTCATCGTAAGCTTTGTCCTCGAATAAGCAGAAATATCAGCACTCACGTCGATTCTCCTTCGCCACTCTGCTGCGCGAACGATGCCTGCCGTATTCGTGAGCAGCTGCTCCGGCGGCACCTCCAGCGGCGGCACCGGCGGCAAGATTGCGCGAGCGACTATGGCCACGTCTTGTCTCGGGACTGCTCGATCTGCTACCACCACGACGGCGATACATTCCAGGCTCTTCGTCGCTATAGTAGTCACCACGTCGTGAATCTGGGTAGATTGGGTCATTGCCGTATGCTATCATGCCAGGACCAGTCCCCCTGCTTCGATCGTCATAGCTCCTGTCGTCGTAGCTGCTCTCATCGAAGCCGCGCGCGCGCGATCGACTTCTGCTTCGGCTGTGCCGACCTCTACCGCGATGCAGCTCGTCCTCGATTATGGCGTCCTTCTTCGCTTCCTTGTTGGCCTTGTTCTTTTCGTACAGCCCAGCAAGCGCTGCGCCTCCCAGGCCTGCTGCGGCGATAGGCACACCGGTCCGGACTCGTGACTTGCTGCGGTGTCGGCTTTTTGAACGGACTCTGTCGATGATACCCGCAGCAGCGGCAGAAGCTAGACCAGCTTGCGCTATCCTGCGATTGCGGTGATCAGGGTTACGTGCCTCGCTGTCCGGCCGGATGATCTCCGTGTCATCGTCGTAGCTGTGTCGTCGTCTTCTCGACCGACTCCTGTGAGAAGGGGCATCATTCACTATGACGGTCTCCTTGTTGCCACGTTTCTTGATTGCGTAGCCTGCGAGAGCACCGACTGCAGCTACGGCGGCCAGGCTGCCAAGTGTTTGAGTTCGAGTGAGGCCGCCCGCCGACTTCGACCGCGATCTTGAGCGGTGCTTCCGGCTGTGACGGCGATCACGGTCGTCGTATCGGTCGTCATACCTCTCGCCACTACGCGATCGACTTCGCGAACCTCCAAGCCAGCCTCGCACACTCTTGCTACGCTTGATTCTGCTGGCGGCTTCGACGCCTGCCGCCCCGAGTGCTGCTCCACCAATTGCGTTACGACCTCTGTGTGACTTTTCGCCTTTCTGCCTGCGATGATGACCATAGACCTCAGCAGCGGCAGCACCAACAAGAGCACCACCAGCGAGTTCACGCCTGCGGCTACGACTTCGGCTCCTGCTCCTGTCGTCTTCGTAAGTCGTGCGGCGGACGTATTCGTAGCTGTCGTCACTGCTATATTGAGAAGCACTGTCACGAGGCCGAATCTCCGTCTTACGATCGTAGCTGTCGCTGCGTCTCCGACGCTCGATAACGCGACGCTCATAAAAGTAGTCTTCCTCTGGTTTGGCAGCTGGCTCCGATGCTGGTGCTGGTACTGGCGTTGGAGGTGGTGATTCCTCTTTCTTCGCGCTCTTTACACTCTTCACTAGGGATCGACTTTCGTCTCTCTCCTCCGTCTCCTCTCTGCGCTCGACAAACTCATACTGTGGCTCGCGGCGCTCTTCCCGAATGATGATCTTCTGCGGCTCACGACGCTCCTCGCGGATGATGATTGGTGCTGCTGGCGCAGACTCGCGAATGATTATTGGCTGTGGTTGTGCAAAATACTCTGTGCTTTTGCTGTACTTCTCCAACTCGTATGGGCGCTCTCGAGGTGGTGAGAAGTCGCGTTCTCGCTCAAAACGGAACTCGCGGGTTACCCGCTCGGGTGATGGTGGTGAAGGTACGCGAACAACGCTTCGAGAATCGCTGTCTCTCTCTACGACCCGATAGTGAACATCTCTGCGCTGCGGCGGGTCGCGCGACCGCTCGCGCTCGATTGATACGCGCTCTGTGAAGCGCCAGTCTGTCTCTTCGCGTGGGGATGGATCGCGCTCGCGGACACGCTCAGTAACGCGATACTCGACGTCATCCACACGCGAAGGCTGAGGAGAGGGTGCGCGCCGTCCGCGTTTGATAACTATCTTCTTGTCCACTTCTTCGTCTCCCTGGTACACGGAGCGGGCGATGTTCTCAGGCACCTGGTAACGCTTGATCGTCGTGTAGGAGCGGTGGTTTCCGTCGTCTTCTTCATCGCGATAGATGGTGCGGCCACCGCGAACGGACGCCATGGTGCCGCCGGCGAATTTGAGGTTGGTGAAGGGTAGTACTTGTCAGGAGAGCGATGCTTCGAGTAATTGGCAGAAACAGAGGCTGGCAGAGCAAAGCCGAAGTGGGGTGGGGGGTGTGTGTGACCACTCCAGTCTACCTTACACTTCAATTCACAAGGCTGCACGGCTGCGCCTCCAGCTGATCAAGCGACGCAGAGCGATTTGGGGTCGTGTGGTGTGGACGATGCGGAAGCGGACGTCGGCGCGAATGGGTGGAGTAGTTGCGCCGTCATACGCGCCTGCTGCTGCTCTGTTCTGCGCGGTGCAGTCGATGATGTACGTCGGCTCCGGTGAAGTCGAGTGTGTAGGGATGTGGGAGAGCTTAAACCTGGCGCTGGCGCTGGTGATGTGCAAGTGGGCTGGTGGGTGGGCCACCACTTGGAAAGCGCTTTCCTTTCTCGAACACTTCTCGCACTTGCTCTTTCCTGCACTGAAAATGTTCCGGTTGGCCAGAAGCAGAAGCAGCCTCTCGAGACGAAATGGATGCCAGGATAAGATACGAAGATGGACGGGACAGAACGGCCTGAATCAGAAACATTACGTTGTTCCCCAACGAACTGGAGAACTCTCCACGCATGCAGGGCGACGTCACTGGCAGCGGGAGACGAGCCACTACGCCAAGCTCTTCATCAGCTCGTGCCAACTGCTCTCTACACTTTCTTCATCGTCACGACCGGAGCGCAGCACCCATCTTCGATGCCTTATCCTGGGCAGGATACCATTTCACTATCAAACGCTTGATAGTGCTCATCGCATTTGGATCGCCGGATCAGAGCACTGCAGTAACGACAGCTCGGAGTCTCCGCTGATATGTAGTCACATCACAGCACAACCTTTTTTATGCTGTGGCAGCTTTCACGAGCTCTTCCGTGGAGATCAGCTCCGGTGCCATATTAATATACCGGTCGGATGAAGAACCTGGAAGCTCTGCTATAAATCCTAGTCTGCCTGCCTGCCTGCTTGCAGCTGGAGATGGCCGTCAAATGCACGCAGCTATGACGCCAGACCCATGTCTGCTTCTTGCTCTTCCAGTCTCCAGACCACCGATATACACCTCTTCACATTGTCATGGACCAGAGCTCACATGTGAAAGCTCTCATAATTCCTCGAGGGTACACCTTTGACCGCTCATGGTCAATACATAATTCCGCCAATCCGAGGCAGCTTCACACATTGGGTACGGACATCGCGTCGAGCGAGCGCAACTCTTAAATACTAATGCTTTTGTTGCAGGGATGCATAACAGTCTTTAGGATATACCATCGATTGTTCCGATATGGTAAACGATATTGAACTGGGAAGCCAATGAAGCAAAAAGCAAAGCCGGACTATGCTGCAAAAGGGCCTACCAAAATAAGCCTTGTCCTCTACCAATTCCTGCAATGCTCGCTAGTATTAAATCTCACTCCAATTCATAGGTGTATTCAACCCATGCAGTCTGCCGAACTTGACGCTGCCTTACAGCGTATTGACGCATTGGAACTTACTCCTATCCGTACAGACCGCTGTTTTTACGTGACGAGATTGGCTGCAATTCCTGTTCTGCGTATCTTTCGCTGCGTCAAGATGCCATATCAATGAATGCAGACCATGTGGCAGTGAGAACGGGGGGTTCCTCGACAGCCATGCACGGCAACCTAGTTGGAGTCCGATCATGTATCACCCGCTATTAGCAGGATCACCTCTCTCGACAGCAGAGGTGCCAAGGCGGGGATCAGAGCATTTGGGCTTCCCAATGTGCTATCTCTCAACGCTTTCGAACGAACATGTTGAACCGACTGGTGCTTCTAGCAGGTGGAATCGACCTCATGGCTATATTTGAGGCTTACATCGCACAGAGCGCAATGTCTGGTCTCCATATTAAGAGAGAAGCATGCGACTCTGGGCCAGGCGTGCTCTATCGCACACATGGCACGTAAAATCTTGCGGAACGCACCGGCTGCAATTACTGCCACAAAAGCGCTTTGCACAGAGCACTAAGCGTGTAGATCATGCAATCGAGCTTTTTGAGAACAGACGCAGACGGACCCAAAAATTTGAACATGTCACTGCCTCCTGAAGACTAGTGCCGGTCACACAGCAGCGGTATGAAACACTTGCTTCCCCGCAAGCAAGCAGATCGTGGTACAACACCGGCAACGGCCCACGCCTTCGACGGAAGGTTCGCGCAGTTCGCGGCAAGTATAAAACGACGACCTCTCATAGCTGAGACAGTACCGGTCTTTGTCAACCGTAGCGTTGTTGATGTATTTCGAAGGCAGGTGTCATGGTCTGTTCTCGGGACATGTCATGCTCATGTTAGCAGGGAAGAGATATTGTGACCCACCTCAGGAAAACGATATATCAGAAATGACAACTCGAGCAAGCTCAATGATCGCCGCGTACAACCGAGCGTAACCGCGAGTTGCACGGCCGAGCCCTTGGCTGCGTCTGCGTCCACCCGTTTAGACCTTGCTCAATCAGTGATACCGCAGAACCACTGTCAACCGCGGAGGTCTGCGCAGTGATCAGGCGTTTGTTGAGTAGCGAGAATCATCAAATCAAACTGATCGTTTCCATTTCTGCTTTGCGCTTGATGTTAGCCTGACGTTAACTACAACTATTCAACTATATAGCGAGAAGCGAAATGCCACCTCCTATATGCTTCTATCAACCTTGAATCAGTGACCGGATCATGTCCTGACTGCCACCATTCTTTCGTGCAAAGATAGATTCGTCCTATTCCCGCCTGCTCGCTGATATCGAGTCATGCTACCCTCAATGTTATACACTACATGCACAATGCCAAAGCAACGCCGGTCCGCCAATCGTAGCAAATCGTATATCCGTAGTTTACCATAATAAGATTCCGCGTGAACCATGGTCCAGTACTCGAGTCACGGCCGGCCTCGATCATCCAATGCTGTTTATTACTGGCGAGAGTCCCGGATATGTGCGCTTTGTTGTTCAATCTTTAGGTGATCAAGAAGTCCCAGCCATTACTTGCGATGATAGATTCCCAATCCCAGGTCTCCGACTCCAGTCCAGCATCCATCATCTTCCAGATATCTTCCACAATGCTTCGCGCGTACTTGATATTCGCCAGGCCAGACCAGCTCTGGAGGTGGTCAAAAGCCGTCGAGATGGGAGGCCTTTGACGTGGCTCGAAAGCTGCGCATCCCAGTAAAAACAGCGGCATGAGCAATACGCTGCGCATGGATGATTCGTCGGTTCCCAAATGCAGTTGCGAGAGGTAGGTCAATCCTTGATCGACGGCCGTCTCGAAAACAATGCTGGGCTCTGAAGGCTGCACAGTGCGGTAGAGATAAATCCACGTGCACTGGCGGTAGAGCAGACTGCAGGCATAACGCGGGTTGTCTTTAGAGTACGAGCATTCCCAACCACGCAGAGAGCAGTCGATGTTATACGCCTCGTGGAAGACGGCGGCGTCATGACCTTTGAGACCTCTCGTGCGTTGCTCGCGTATCTTGTCGCGTAAACATCGAATGCGCGAGATGAGTCCAAACATGCCGTCGAACACGCCGAGAAGAGCTCCCGCAGCTGGAGGGATCATGTACTGCGGCAGCTTGAGCTCCATCAGGCTTCTGCTCCTGTCGTCGATCGGGTTTATGAGACTAGTGATCGAGGCGCAATAGTCATGGTATATGATGAACTCGAGGAGAAATTGCCGCAGTTGCTCGTTGGGAAAGTTGAGATTAGCCTCGGTGAGCATTGACTTCATGCCGTTCAGATGGAGCTGTAATTTATATGTTAACGAGGTTCTGCAAGTTCGAGCATTTCGATTGTACCCTGTATTCTCCATGAGTTGCTCCTGCGCAGACGGTCTGCAGGAATAGGACCAGTGTCTGAGCGATCGAGGCATCTCCGTCTGGATAAGTAGAGTGATCGTGGACGTCTAACGTGGGTGGCTGGGTCAGGCTTTCTCGCAGAAGTACTATTGCTCGATCATTGTGGTGCTCTTGTCTCTCTACCCACTCGGGCCGACAATCTTCGTTGGCAGCAGTGATGCAGCTTCCCGAGAGGAACAGCACACTGTGCATGAGGCCCGGGTTCTTTAGTGCCATTGGTATGATAATTTCCTTAAACGGATTGTAGTTGTCTGTAAGTGACAACACGTTGCCTATTCGGTCCGCAAAATGCTTAAAGAACATCATATCCACTCCGTTTTCGACGCCTTGAAAGACGGGTGGTAGATCCATAATCAGTCCTTCGGGCGCCTTGAACTGAGGCCAAACTGCTGTTAGTCCCTTCTGTCTACCGCTCTGCCACGGCTGCATTGGCTCATAACCGTCGCAGATGACGTTGTTCTTTTTGCAGTTCGAACAATGGGGCTTCGTCTCATCGCACTTCTTTTTACGCCGCCGACATGTCCCACAACCTGTCTTAGATCGGGCATGTGACGCCTTTTTGGGCAAGGTGGAAGAGTTCTTAGGGTGCTTTCTTGGTCTTCCCCGCTTGCGAGGAGCTGGTGGCGAGGATGGGAGCTCGACGATAACAGGCTTAGCTTCGTCCAGATCATACACATGCAGCGTACTATCGTCCATTTCCTCGATCTTGGGACGAGTAATTGATATCTCGGAAGACGCGTCCATGTCGACTTGGGACTCAGGCACATCATCGTCGTCGTCGTCATCCTCGCTCTGCGTGATGGTAGAGTCCGCAGTCAACTCGGGCGAGGAACTTGAGTTGGTTGGCGAATGCTGAGAATTGGATGTGTTGGAGTTGATGCTGCGTCGCCGGCTGGCTGCGATCGAGAAGGCCATCATATCCGGGGAGAGTCCTGTGGATGCCATGTCGTTGATGCAGCACAAGAGGGAGTCGGGGTATGGTACGGCAGCAAGTGCAGACGGAGAGCCCGAACTGAACATAACACGGTTCCTTGCAGGCGACAAGATCAGCAACACCGCACGAACGACGCCGAGAGCCAAAAAGAAGACCCAATAGCCCTCAAATGACGACACGGCGGAGTGCGAGACCGAGACCCGTGAATTCGGCGAGTCTTCCAGAGGGCTAGACGTCGTTTGCCGTTAACGAAGGACGACGTGGCGCAGATCAAAAGGGCACATGCATGAACGCAGAGGTTAAACTTATTGCTCAGGCGGTGAGCCCCACTCATTTCACTTACAAAGGTAGTGGTCCAGTGGAGTCCAACGTGTGCAGCTAATATACGAATAGCAGCAAGCTCCGTCTAGATATCACTAGTGCTCCAGATTGGAACTCGTACCAGGTAGCTGAGGAAGCACGGAGCCTGTGTGCAGTAAACCCTGCTCTTCCAGGGATCAGGAATAGTCAAGCTTACCACTATTGACAGCCGGACGACCTCTCACTTGTGGGCCATTCGTTCGATCTGATCGCCGTTTCGCACAGCAGTACGAGGCTAGAGCAAAAGGTGAGATCGGCGAAGGAGTATTGAGGAAAGCAGAGCTCAGCCGCATCGAGGCTTCGATCAGGGAGCACTGGTAGGAAGGGAAGGGAGACGTAGGCGTAGTCGTTTCGAAGACCCCGCCATCGCGGAGGGGCGAAGGCCGCCCCTGCATCTGGTTGTATGCATTTCTTGCGCGGTGCCGGAAAGGTCACGACTTACAAGCGAGCGATGGGCTAGGAGTAGTGCCTCCACGATACCGGGGACGGTAAGGCTGGCCGAGTCTGCTACGGGCCACACGACCCTCTTCGGTTCTCTGGTCGGCCAGGAATCCATCCCGAGTCGGCATCCCGATTAGCATCAGAGACACAGAGATGAAGGCCCTCACCCGCGCGTGAAGGCGATGGTGTGCCGCGGCTGCGCTGGTTGGACGCTGATCGACCGCACACCCCACGGCTCCGAACAGAGACATCGCGTGGCTGCTTGAAGGTCTGCCGTGTGCAATTGGCCGGGGCTAAGGAGACAGGGAGGTACTCGCCAAGATGTAGACGCGGTCACCCTCTTTTGGCCGTGGCGGACTGGGAGAGCTGTGCTGTGATTGGAGGCGATGTCGTGCATGAACTGCGGAAAATGTAAAGCGACTGGTCTGTTTTGCGCGCCTGCGCCTGAATGGAGCAAGATCCACGTCCTCGCAGCATGCATCAACATGCCTGGTAGTTGACTCCGTAGGAGTAGACGCGACTTGACGTTGACGGGGTTCCACGGCAGTGTTTGCTGCGAGAGGCAATGCCGGATGCAGTCCGCACGGCACGCACATGCACGCATGAATTCATTGTTTTTCTCTCCACAGCCGTGAGATGACTGGCCATCAAGTGGAGAGGTGCACATGCCTGCGGTGATCGCGGCCCTGACCTCCCGTCCACGCGATGGCTAAGGGCCGATCAGCCGAAGTTAACCTGTGAAATGAAACACGCGCTGGGCTTCGTTGACGAAGCAGGTTTCGAGAACATCGCATGAAGCACTGCGAACGGTCCAGAGCGCGCGGGATTAAGGGAAGATCAGATGGGTGGCGGACCTTTTAAATATAAATGTGATTGTGATGATGCTGTTGCATAAATTTCAGCCTATGTGGAGGAAAAGATGAAGCTAAAGCTGGGATGAAGCTAGAAGATCATGGTACTGTAGCAATTGGAGACTACTGTACGCGACACCACCAAACCGACTTCTCGAAGATGTACCAGGTTGTGCAATCACGAAATAGCCCGATGCAACGTGCCATTGGTGCTGCGTCACCGAGTTTATCTCCTCCTCCTCGCAAACATCATACATGAGGCGTAGCATCGGATCTTTGGGATTTTTGGACATGACTGTCAACCGGCAACTGCTTCAGTCATGAAAGTTATTGTGATTACGCACAAAATCCTGTCTCGGATATCTGCGGGAGAATCAGACGATGCCTCGAGAAATGGCATACTCCGCATCGCTGATTAGACCAGTAGGGCTAGAAGGATCAGGGAGCACCACGATCTCACCTCATCACACAATCGGACCCTCCGACATAGAAGCTAAGATGGTGTTCCGCTATTATGTCGTGGAATCAGAGCAATTGTTGTCAGCTGAAAGTTGTCACAGAACACTCGATCAACTTTCGGAGCAGATGCTGGTATATTGCACTCACATCTAACATTCGGAGTGCACTCTAGAAGTTTATTATAGGTTTTCTCAAGTAGGTTGTTACATCCCGAGAATTCGGCATCCTCTTTCTTTTGAACATTGACAACACAAAATATAGCGAAACACTTCTATTCGTAGCTCTATTAGAAGAGTCTTCTAGTACTCTATGTCCTCTTATAGAAATACTAAATTTGTTATATTTCTAGTTAGTATTTAAGGTAGTAGACGTTACTATCCTTTACCCTAACCCTAACCCTATAAGCTATAACCCTAAGCCGGATAACCCTAATCTTGCTACGGCGACGGTTACGTACTACATACTTAGTATTAGTCCTTAACATTTAGGATTTAATAAACATCGGTTAGACGATTCTAAACATCGGTTAGTTAGAATAATATATAGGTAGACTAAAAACTTCTAACTTTCCCCTTAAGGCTAACAATACTATAATAGCGGTATATAGCTATATGAAAATTATAGGGGATTCGTCCGTAGAGTTTAGTAAGTAAGCCTATATAGTTTTTAT